>ML355104.1:127732-222759 GCA_005239505.1 Nicotiana paniculata
CCCGTCTTGAATATATTTACTTAGGGACTACAGAATGGTATTACATAAGATTCCTCTGCACATTTACGTTTGGGACTACGAGACGATATCTCGGGAGATTCCCTGTTGTATTTATGTGTAGTGAGTTGTTACCTTCTAGAAGTACAACATAAGTAAATTGATGAAAGCTCCGAAATGAGACGCTACACCTCGTATTCCCGTACATTAAAATTTCTTCATAAGTTAATCGACGTAAATTCAGGAATGAGATTATTTTGGCATTTTAAGTATTACGCTATTTCAAACAAGTGATAAGTAAATTCGTGAAGGTGAAAGGGTAAGCGAATCGAAGAAAACAAGTTTCGTTGAATTTTTTCAATTTGGGACAAAATATGGTCCGAGCTATAATATCCGGTATTTATGGACTACTGCCATACAAGGTATCATATGACTATAATAGTAAAGTGTATAGGTGGAATTAAAAGTGAGTATTATTTTAAGTACTTTGAGATAATTCCTAATTAGTAGTTGATTAATTGAATTCTTTGGATAAATATTGGACACCAACGTGGAAGCACCATGAAGTGGGTAACAAAACCCATAAATGACTCATGTACTATGTGGAAAGGTTTCATATTCTTACCCCTTAAGATTATAAGATACAAGCATCACATATCATAAAGATTGCATACATAATTTGACAATGGGCGGAGCTGCAACATGAGATTTTGCGATTCTAAAGAAGTACGGTGCAATCTTTCTCAAGAATATCATAGATACATTTCCCTACTTCAATCAGCCGTTGCGTGTTTTGTCGCAATTGACGTGTATTAGAGGGATTGTCAAGAGAGTCGGCTTAGGTATGTTAAGGTTATCCCTTCTTTTCATTTGGCATGATATATATGACACAAACGAAATGGGTAAATGTACAACTTCAATAAATGACTCTATTCATAGAAGTATTAGAGGTGCCTATGTTCTTGAATGTCACGCCCCAAAACCGAGGGACGAGACCGGCGCCCAATCGGATGGTCCCTGTGAAGCGGACCTGGATTGCCTTTCTTACCCAACGCATCACCCGTGTTTATAATATACATTATTCCACATGAATTAGAAATTTATAGTTTAAGCATGAATCTACTACTTGAGTTCATATTATCCTTTATCATTTCCACATTTGATAATCACAAAACATAAAATAATTCCGATTCGGACCACGATTACTAGTAAACACATTTACCGCCCAAATTAGTTATATGTACAATCCACATCATGTATACGGAGCCTCTAAGAGTACTAAGGGTTTATACAATACTTTCCGGCAACAAGGCCCCGACTATACCTTAAGAGACATAACATATACACAAAGATGATGTAGACTACACACGGCCCCGAGAGGAAGTTGGGCTCACCGGATCTGCTGAAGGTATGAAGGGGGAAACACCATTATCGGCGGTCTGAGATACCTGCTGTGGAACCACCTACATCCATATAAAATATGTATGGCCCCGGTAAAAGGAATGTTAGTACCATTGAATAATACTAGCACGTATGGACCAAATTTATTCCAAGTAGAATAAAAAAAATACACAATTAGAAAGCAGCTAGGCTAACCACACAAGTATACAGAAAACCACAACTGAAAATTTCACAGGTACTTGTTTCAATTTCTCATATGTTGAGGCGCGCAACCCGATCCAACCGTAGATTCTCATGTCACCCTTATTACCTCTCCACCCTTATTACTTCGTGTTGCGGCACGCAACCCGATCCCACCGTACATCCACAGTTCACCCTTATTACCTCTCCACCCTTATTACTTTGGGTTGCAGCGTGCAACCCGATCCCACCTTACAATCACATTTCACAAAAACCACCACCAACAATTATATCACAAGGATCTTTATCATGAAGAACATAAGTTCATATCAACCAATAACAATGTTAAATCAAGGAACAATGATCCTTACCAATCAGTAATTCATGTATGGTGTTTCCACAATCATTTAACTCAATAAAATTAGCCCATATTTACTTTCATTATTTAATACACTACATTTAGCACTTAGATACATTCAACACTTTTTTCATTATCATTCTTTCGTTTTGCAGCACGTCCTCTCCTACCGATGTATTCAACATTTAACAAACTTTACACATGGTAAGCACAAAGAATCACCCTTATTAATCTCAATTAGCATAGTAATTGACTTAAGAAAATCAAGGAATGAATTCGTACAACTTGACACAGCAGGACAAACAATTCACATATGCTCAAGCAAGAATTTCATACCGTGTACTCGGACACCAACAAGGTAACTCTACAAAGATTAAATTTAGCCATACATACCTTGATTTGGGATTTTTCCTTAATTTCTACCACAATTCACCCGACCTTCTAGAACCTTCAATCTAGTTCACAATGTGGCATAATTTAACTTAGAATTAGGAACAATGATCATGTCTTGAACTCACTAGATCATTCTATCAAACACTAAGTGTTCTTTTAGATTAAATGGCCTTTTTTTAGCGAAAGATTACTCTAACCCACTTCCTTTTACTAGATTATGATTAGTTGGTTACATGCATGCAAGGCTCCTATCCTTATCTTCATGAATTCACCTAACCATATTTTATTTTAACAAAAATCTAGAAATTTAGGTTGATGGGGTAGAAGCTTACATCTTGTAGTGAAGAAAATGGTGTCCTACTTGATCTATTCCAGGCCTGAGTAGTGATGGAGGAACAAATTGAGGAATATGGAACTCTCTCTCTTTTGAATCCACTATCTCCTCTCTCTAATTTATCAGAAAATGAGCTTAAAATGAAAAGGGAAGGTGTTTTAATGAACTGGGGGTCGGGTATAAAATTAGAAATTTAATAATCCCGAAGAAAAAATGCAGTCAGGAATGTGATCGCGTTCCTGCTATGAGGTCCGCATTCATGCTGCATAATTGGCCCTCAAATGGACTAAAAAGAAAAGTAGATTCCCAGGTATGCGACCACTATGTGGTCCGCATACCTGCTATGCGATTGCATAGTGCGTCGCACAACTCCTTCCGCAAAAGTCAAGGTGCAAGAATGCGACAAATATTCGGCCCCCATTCGTGAAATGCGATCGCATTCTAGGCCACATAGTTGTCCTTAAAATGGACAGGAAACTGTCCAGTTATGCGACCACTATGCCATCCGCATATCTGATCTGCGATTGCATAGTGGACCGCAGACCTGCGCAAATCTGGAAAATTTTATATTTTAAGTCCCGGGGTACTTTTTACTCAAAAAGGGTCCGTTTAATAATTTTCGCAGTTATAACAACACGGGGACCTATTTGGTCATTATTTGTAGCCATGAAATGTTGCGGGTCTTTACATTATCCCCCACTTAAAATCATTCGTCCTCGAATGAGGATCGGGGAATAACTAGAGTAGGAAAAACACAGAATAAGCCAACCCCCAAATATTGTTTTACTAACTCCGATATTTTCTAATACTTTCGCCAGAGTTTCCTTTGTAATTAGGCCTATCTACCTGTCTGAGATCCCCCAAAACACATGTTTAACCAATTCCACACATTACCAATTAATCTATCAACTTGCACATAACCCGGTCCTTTCAACAAGCTACATTTAATTCATTTACACTATCAACTTGCACATAACCCATTCCTTTCAAAAAGCTACATTTAATATACTTCACAAGCCTCATATAGTTCGGTTAACTCCAAAAATTTGCACATAATTCAACTATTACAATGAGTTGCACATAATTCAGCTATTCACAACAACATATACATTATGGCACAGAGTTTGGGAAGTCACAATAGTAGGGTAATTAGGGGAGTGGAGTGTTCTTGCACAAAATTTAACACAATATATAATTGCTTATGAAGGACAACTTTCAAAACCACTACCGGACTTATTCAAACAAGTGGGGATATTTCTCTTTCATTTCATTTTCCGCATCCCATGTGGCTTCTTCAACTTGTTGACTCCGCCATAATACTTTAATTGAAGCAATCTCTTTGTTCCTCAATCTACGAACTTGCCAGTCAAGAATAGCAACTGGAACATCTTCATATGACAATCCTTCATTAATTTCAACCGTCTTAACCGGCACAATGGCGGATTGATCCCCAATCACCTTCTTCAACATGGACACATGAAACATTGGTTACACTAATGAAATTTCAGGGGGCATTTCCAGCCTATAAGCCACTTGTCCTATTCTTTCAACAATCATATATGGCCCGACATACTTCGGTCTCAATTTCCCTTTGTTCCCAAACCGCATTACTCCTTTCATGGGAGACACCTTCAAGAATAACAAATCATCCACTTGAAACTCCAAGTCTCTTCGACGAACGTCCGCATAGGATTTCTCACGACTTTGAGCAGTTTTCATCCTTTCCTGAATGACCTTAACTTTTTCCATAGCTTGATGCACAAGATCCGGTCCTAACAGTTCTGCCTCGCCAACCTCGAACCATCCAATCAGAGACCTACACCTCCTACCATACAACGCCTCAAATGGGGCCATCTGAATACTAGCATGGAAACTGTTATTATAAGCAAATTCTATAAGCGGCAGGTGATCATACCAAATACCCTTGAAATCTAATACACAGGCATGTAACATATCTTCAAGTGTCTAAATGGTCCACTCTCCCTGCCCATCAGTCTGTGGATGGAACGATGTGCTGAGATTTACCTGTGTACCCAAACCTTGCTGAAATTTCTTCCAAACGTTAGTTGTGAACTGGGCCCCTCGATCCGAGATAATAGATACTGGAGTGCCATGGAGTCTGACTATTTCCTTGATATATAACAAAGCATACTGTTCCGCAGTATCGGTGGACTTGATTGGCAAGAATTGAGCTGATTTTGTGAGCTGATCCACTATTACCCAAACTGAGTCGGACATACGTGGAGTGCGAGCTAACCCCACAACAAACTCCATATTGATCATCTCTCATTTCCACATTTGTATTTACATAAGTTGCGCCAACCCACCGGGCCTCTGATAGATGGACTTCACTTGCTGACAGTTCGGACACCTAGCCACATAGTTCGCCACACCCCTTTTCATACCATTCCACCAATACATTTCTTTGAGATCATGATACATCTTTGTAGAACATTGGTGTACTAAATACCTGGAATTGTGAGCCTCTGCCATTACACTTTCCCGAAAATCATCCACGTCCGCAACACATAGTCTCCCCTGGCACCGCAATACACTTTCATCATTGCCGAGTGAAAATGGTCAAGTCTTATCATTCAGAATTGCTTCTCTCAACTGTACCTATGCTGGATCTCTGAATTGTTTTTCCTTGATTTTTGTTACAAGAGAAGATTCTACTCCATTACGCACCACGACATCCCCTTCGTCTGAGGTTGAAAGACAGACCCCTAGACTAGCCAACTGATAAACCTCCCCAGCCAAAGGCTTGGGGAGGTTTATGACTAAGAGCGTCGACTACCACATTCTCCTTCCCTGGATGGTACAAAATATTAATACCATAATCCTTGAGCAACTCTAACCTCCTCCGCTACTTTAAGTTTAACTCCTTCTTCTTGAAGAAGTATTGAAGACTTATGGTCTGTGAACACGTCCACATGGAGCCCATAAAGATAATGCCACCAGATTTTCAATGCAAACACAACAGCCGCGAGCTCCAAATCATGCGTCGGATAATTCTTTTCATGATTCTTGAGCTTCCTAGAAGCATATGCTATAACCTTACCGCATTGCATCAATACATACCCCAAACCAACCTTTGAAGCATCACAATACACCACAAACCCTACCGAACCTTCTGGCAAGGTCAACACTGGCGTCGTAGTCAATCTCAATTTCAATTCCTGAAAACTCTTTTCTCAAGCATCGAACCACTGAAACATAATTGCCTTCTGCGTCAGCTTAGTCAATGGGGAGGCGAGGGTAGAGAATTCCTCCACGAACCTGCGATAATACCCTGCCAAACCCAAGAAACCACGAATCTCTGTTGGGGTCGTTGGCTTGGGCCAATCCTTTACCGCTGCAATCTTTTGGGGATCAACCCGAATCCTTTCCCTAGAAACAATATGGCCCAAAAAGGTTACTGCATCTAGCCAAAATTCACATTTTGAAAACTTTGCATACAACTGGTGCTGATGAAGAGTCTACATAACTGCCCTGAGGTGCGTAACATGATATTCATGACTTCGCGAATAAAGAAGGATGTCGTCAATGAAGACAATCACAAAGGAGTTAAGAAACGGCTTGAAAACCCAATTCATAAGATCTATAAAAGCTGTTGGGGGGTTGGTTAGCCCAAAAGAGATTACCAGAAATTCAAAGTGCCCATATCGAGTCCTAAAGGATGTCTTAGGAATATCCTGCTCCCTAATCTTTAACTGGTGATACCCGTACCACAAATTAATCTTTGAGAATAACCTAGCACATGGCAACTAATCGAACAAATCATCTATCCGAGGCGATGGGTATTTTTTTTATGGTGACCTTGTTGATCTGCCAATAATAAATACACATCTGAAATTATCCGTCTTTCTTTATGACAAAAAGAACCGGTGCGCCCCAAGGCGACACATTTGTCCGTATGAAACCCTTTTCTAATAGATCTTTCAGTTGCTCTTTTAACTCTGTCAATAATTCTGGCGCCATTCGATATGGTGGAATATATTGGATGTGAATCTGGAAATCCCGAAATCGATCTCTCTACCTGGTGGAATCCCAGGAAGCTCATCCGAAAGTACTTGAAGAAATTCATTCACAAAAGGCACAGATTCGGGAGCAGGCACCTCTGAAGTGGTGTCCACAACCCGGACCAAATGATAGATGCACCCTTTTCAGATCATCTTTGAGGCATTAAAGCAGGAAATAAATCTACCTCTTTTGCCCCATGATTATTCCCCTCCCACTCGATAACTGACTCATTAGGAAACTCAAGCCTCATAATCCTTGTTTGGTAGTCGAGTTTAGCAAAGCACGAATAGAGGCAATACATCCCCATAATTACATCAAAATATACCAATTCTAACTCACTAAGATCGGCAGTCGTATTCTGACCACGCACCGAGATAACACAATTTATAGACTCGCACGGCCGTAATGGAATCACCAACCGGAGTAGACACATAGAACGGCTCGTGAAGTTGTTCAGATTCTATACCAAAACATGAAGCAATAAATGGAGTAGCATATGACAAGGAAGACACGGGATCAATAAGAGCATAAACATCATGTGACTGAACAGTCAGAATACCTGTGACAATATCTGGGGAAGCCTCCGAATTCTTGCGACCACTCAAAGCATAGAACCGACTGGGTCCCTCTCGACCCCGTGCTCCACCCCTAACTGCATCAGGCCCTGCTGGAGCTGGAGGACGTGGTGAAGATGTAGCGGCTGAAGAGCTGGATGGCTGAGCAGTACCTGTACCCATGCACTGATTGGGTGCGCGACAGTCTCGCTGGATATGGTCTCTCTCTCTCCACATCTATAGCACACCGGTATATCCAAATAACAAAGCTCAGAATGAGACCTCCCACACGTAGGGCATGGGACCCTCCTCTACTGCGGGAGCCTCCCACCTCAACAACCCGATTGATGGAACCTTCTGTTATTTTAACCTGGTCCAAAGCGACCCCCTGCTAATAATTATGCCCTGATGATGGGGCACTGGCTGAGGACTGAGCATAGGACTGGGATGGCTCTGACGATCCTCTCCCAAAGACTGATCTCCCTCTTCCAACTGAACTTCCAGGGTTGCCCGTTGACCTGGCCCCACTACTACTCTCCCTCTCCATTCTTATCTTCAACTTCCGAGCCTCTGTGGTCTGGGCGAATCCCACTTTGTTTCCATAGTTCATATTCGAATTCAAGGCAACTGTAGCAGCTGAATTAACAACCAAGGGACCAAGGCCCTGAACAAACCGTCGAACTCTGGCCTCTATAGTCGACATCATATAGATGGCATATTTGGACATGCGCACGAACTCCATGTGGTACTCCCACACAGTCATGTTGCCCTGCTTAAGGACCTCTAACTCCGCATCACGGGCTTCCATAGTCTCAACAGACAAGAAATGATCCATGAAGGCATCAAAAAACTCATCCCACTTTGCCGGAGGGATCCCCTCCCCACAGAACCCCTCCCACATCTCAGACCACGAATACACTACTCCCTTTAACTGTTAGGAAGCCAACTCAACCCCCTCGGTCTCTGTAGCCTTCATAACCCGGAGAGTCTTGCAAATCTCATCAATGAACTCCTGAGGATTAGCATGTGGGTCAGTGCATGTGAACTCTGGAGGGGCTAACCGCAGAAACTGGTTGACCCTGGAACCTGAAGAATCCCCTTGCTCGCTAGAGGATGCAGGGGAAGCATGTGATATTTTGGCTTGGGAGGCCACTAGCTGAGTCACCATCTGAATAGCTCCCCTGAGGTCCCCATCAGAAATACTGAGACCTGAAACTGGGACTGAAGAAGAATCAGGAACATCAACGGGAAGGACTGTAGCACCCTCCGCTGGAGCAGGAATAGGAATATCCTGGCCTGGGATGGAATAGTCAGGCAGATTCAGGGTCGGGGAATCATTCTCACCTGCACCATTAGATAAAGACTTCACGGCCACTCCTGGGGTGGAATTGGCCTTTGGGCCGAGTCCGACTCTCTTCTTAGGTGCCATTTATTGAAAATTTGTACAATGCATGAGTTAGAGATAAACAACGTCACTTTTAACCACATCGCATGATACAGAGTAACAATGAAAGTGTATTTTTTCTTAAATGTCCATGCATCCCCCTAATTATAGACGTGGTCGACAACACACCGATAAAAAGGGATCTACTAGACACGGCTCTGAGACATCCTAGGACACTTTTAAGACCTTAGCTCTGGTACCATGTTTGTCACGCTCCAAAACTGAGGGACGAGACCGGTGCCCAACCGGATGTTCCCGGTCAAGCCAACCTGGATTGCCTTTCCTACCCTACGCATCACCCGTGTTTATAATATACATTATTCCACATGAATTAGCAATTTAGAATATAAGAATGAATCTACTACTTGAGTTCATATTACCCTTTATCATTTCCACAACTGATAATAACAAAACATACAATACTTCCGATTCGGATCACGATTACTATTAAACACATTTACCGCCCAAAATACATATATGTACAACCCACATCATGTCTGCGGAGCCTCTAAGAGTACTAAGGGTTTATAAAACACTTGCCGGCAACAAGGCCCCGGCTATACCTTAAAAGACATAACATATACACAAAGATGATGTAGACTACACACGGCTCCGAGAGGAAGTGTGGCTCGCCGGATTTGCTGAAGTTACAAAGGGGAAACACCATTATCGGCGGTCTGAGCTACCTGTTGTGGAACCACCTACATCCATATAAAAGATGTAGGGCCCCTGCAAAAGGGACGTTAGTACCATTGAATAGTACTACCATGTATGGACCAAGTTTATTCCAAGTAGAATCAAACAATGCACAATTAGAAAGCAGTTAGGGTAACCACACAAGTATACAGAAAACCACAAGTGAAAATTTCACAGTTACTTGTTTCAATTTCTCATCTGTTGCGGCGCGCAACCTGAGCGCACCGTACATTCTCAAACTCACCCTTATTAAATTTCCACCCTTATTACTTCGTGTTGCGGCGTGCAACCCGATCCCACCGTACATTCATAGTTCACCCTTATTACATCGTGTTGCAACGCGCAACCGGGTCCCACCTTACAATCACATTTCACAACAACAACAACCAACAATTATATCAAAAGGATCTTTATCACGCAGAACATAAGTTCATATCAACAAATCACTATGTGAAATCAAGGTACAATGATCCTTACCAATCAGTAATTCATGTATGGTGTTTTCGCAATCATTTAACTCAATAAAATTAGCCCATATTTACTACACAACATTTAGCACTTAGATACATTCAAAACTTTATTTCTTTCGTTTTGCAGCACATCCTCTCATACTGATGTATTCAACATTTAACGAGTTTTACACATGGTAGGATAAGCACAAAGAATCGCCTTTCATAATCTCAATTAGCATAGTAATTGACTTATGAAAATCAGTGAATGAAATCGTACAACTCGACACAGCAGGAAAAACAATTCACATATGCTCAAGAAAGAATTTCATACCGTGTACTCAGACACCAACAAGGTAACTCTACAAAGATTAAAGTTAGCCATACATACCTTGATTTGGGATTTTTCCTTAATTTATACCACAATTCACCCGACTTTCTAGCACCTTAAATCAAGTTCACAATGTGCATAATTTGACTTAGAATTAGGAACAATGATCATGTCTTGAACGCACTTGATCATTTTATCAAACACTAAGTGTTCTTTTAGATTAAATGGCCTTTTTTTAGTGAAAGATTACTCTAACCCTATTCCTTTTACTAGATTATGATGGTTACATGCATGCAAGGCTCCTACCCTTATCTTCATGAATTCAGCTAACCATGTTTTATTTTAACAAAAATCTGGAAATTTAGGTTGATGGGGTAGAGGCTTACCATATAGTGAGGAACAAATTAAGGAAGATGGAACTATCTCTCTCTAGAACCCGCTCTCTCCTCTCTCTAATTTATCAGGAAATGATCTTAAAATGAAAGAAGGAGGTGTTTTAATGAACTGGGGGTCGGGTATGAAATTAGAAAGTTAATAGTCCCGAAGCAGATATGCGGCCAGGAATGCAATCACATTCCTTCTATGCGGTCTACATTCCTGTCGCATAATTTCCAAAAAGAAAAGTAGACTGCCCAGGTATGCGACCACTATGTGGTCTGCATACCTATTATGTGATCGCATAGTGTGTCGCGTAACTCCCTCCAAAAAAGTCAAGGTGCAAGAATGCGACAACTATGCGGCCTGCATTCGTGAAATGCGATCGCATTCTAGGCCGCATAGTTGTCCTCAAAATGGACAGCAATCTGTCCAGGTATGCGACCACTATGGGGTCCGCATACCTTATCTGCGATCGCATAGCGGACCGTAGACCTGCGCAAATCTAGAAAATCTTATCTTTTTAATCCTGTAGTACTTTTTTCTCAAAAAGGCTCTGTTTTAATAATTTCTACAGTTATAACAATACGGGGACCTATTTGGGCATTATTTTTAGCCTTGAAACTTTACGGGTCTTTACATTCTCCCCCACTTAAAATCATTTGTCCTCGAATGAGGATCGGGGAATCACTAGAGTAGGAAAAACACAGAATAAGCTAACCCCCAAATTTTTTTTACTAACTCCGATATTTTCTGAAAATTTTTCCAGAGATTACTTTGTAATTAGTCCTATCTACCTGTCAGAGAACCCTCGAAACACATGTTTAACCAATTCCACATATTACCAATTACTCTATCAACTTGCACATAACCTGGTTCATTCAACAAGCTACATGTAATTCATCTACTTCACGAGCCTCAAATAGTTCAGTTAACTCCACAAATATGCACAAAATTCAACTATTACAACGAGTTGCACATAATTCAGCTATTCACAACAACATATATATATTTATGGCACAAAGTTTGGGAAGTCACAATAGTAGGGTAATTAGGGGTGTGGAGTGTTCTTGCACAATATTTAACATAATATATATATGCTTAGGAAGGACAACTTTCAAAACCACCACCAGATTTATTCAAACAAGTGGGGATATTTCTCTTTCATTTCATTTTCCGCTTCCCATGTGGCTTCTTCGACTTGTTGACTCCGCCTCAATCTACGGAATTGCCTATCAAGAATAGAAATTGGAACCTTTTCATATGAAAATCCTTCATTAATTTCCACCGTCTCAACCACAACAATGGCAGATGGATCCCCAATCACTTTCTTCAACATGGACACATGAAACCCTGGTTGCACTAATGACATTTCAGGGGGCAATTCCATCCTATAATCCACATGTCCTATCCTTTGAGCAATCCGATATGGCCCGACATACTTTGTGCTCAATTTCCATTTCTTCCCAAACCGCATTAGTCCTTTCATGGGAGACACCTTCAAGAATACCCAATCATCCACTTGAAACTCCAAGTCTCTTCGAG
Organism: Nicotiana paniculata; assembly: GCA_005239505.1. Classification (NCBI taxonomy): domain Eukaryota; kingdom Viridiplantae; phylum Streptophyta; class Magnoliopsida; order Solanales; family Solanaceae; genus Nicotiana; species Nicotiana paniculata. The sequence goes on from ML355104.1 coordinate 139,813, forward strand.
AAATGTTCGCATAGGATTTCTAATGACTCTGAGCAGTTTTCATTAGAACAGTTCCGCCTTAATTGTCTAATGACTCTGAGCAGTTTTCTAATGACTCTGAGCAGTTTTCTTCGAGAAATGTTCGCATAGGATACCTAAATGACCTTAATTGTTTCCATAGATTGGTGCACAAGATCCGGTCCTAACAGTTCCGCCTCCCTAACCTCGAACCATCCAATCGGACACCTACACCTCCTTCCCTATAACTCCTTAAATGGGGCCATCTGAATACTAGCATGGAAACTGTTATTATAAGAAAATTCTATGAGCGGAAAGTGATCATCCCAGCTACCCTTGAAATCTAATACACAAGCCCGTAACATATCTTCAAGCGTCTGAATAGTCCGCTCTGTCTGTCCATCAGTCTATGAATGGAATGTTGTGCTTCGATTACCTGCGTACCTAAACATTGCTGAAATTTAATCCAAAAGTTAACTGTGAGCTGGGCTCCTCTATCCGAGATAATAGATATTGGAGTGCCATGTAGTCTGACTATTTCCTTGATATACAACTGAGCGTACTATTCTGCAGTATCAGTAGACTTGACTGGCAACAAGTGAGCTGATTTCATGAGCCGATCCATTATCACCCAAACTGAGTTGAACCTACGTGGAGTGCGAGGTAACCCCACTACAAAGTCCATATTGATCATCTCCCATTTCCACATTAGTATTTCCATAAAATGCATCAACCCACCGGGCCTCTGATGCTCGACCTTCACTTGCTGACAGTTCGGACACCGAGCCACAAAGTCCGCCACAACCCTCTTCATACCATTCCACCAACAAAATTCTTTGAGATCATGATACATCTTCGTAGAAACAGGGTGTACTGATTATCTAAAACTGTGAGCCTCTGCCATTACCCTTTCCCGAAGATCATCTACGTCTGAAACACATAGTCTCCCCTGGCACCGCAAAACACCGTCATCATTGCCGAATGAAAATGATATACTCTTATGATTCAGAATTGCCTCTCTTAACTTTACCAATGCTGGATCTCTAAATTGTTTTTCCTTAATTTCCGTTACAAGCGAAGATTCTGCTCAATTACGCACCACGACATCCCCTTCGTCTGAGGTCGAAAGACAGACCCCAAGACTAGCCAACTGATAAACCTCACGATCCAAAAGCCTCTGACCTGCTTCCAAATGAGCCAAGCTACCCATGGATTTTCGACTAAGAGCGTCGGCTGCCACATTTGCCTTCCCTGGATGGTACAAAATATTCATATTATAATCCTTGAGCAACTCTAACCACCTTCTCTGCCTTATGTTTAACTCCTTCTGCTTGAATAAGTATTGAAGACTCTTGTGGTCTGTGAACACGTCCACATGGAACCCATAAAGATAATTCCGAAAAATTTTCAATGCAAACACAACCGCCGCGAGCCCCAAATCATGCGTCATATAATTCTTTTCATGATTCTTGAGCTGCCTAGAAGCATATGCTATTACCTTACCACATTGCATCAATACACAACCCAAACCAACCCTTGAAGCATCATAATACACCACAAACCCTTTCGAACCTTCTGGAAAGGTCAACACTGGCGCCGTAGTCAGTCTCAATTTCAATTCCTTGAAACTCTTTTCACAAGCATCGAACCACTGGAACTTAACCACCTTCTGCGTCAGCTTAGTCAATGGTGAGGCGAGGGTAGAGAATCCCTCCATGAACCTTCGATAATACCCAGCCAGACACAAGAAACTGCGAATCTCTTTTGGGGTCGTTAGCCTAGGCCAATCCTTTACCACTGCAATCTTTTAGGGATCAACCCGAATCCCTTCCCTGGAAACAACATGGCCCAAAAAGGCGACTAATTCTAGCAAAAATTCACATTTTGAAAACTTTGAATACAATTGGTGCTGATGAAGAGTCTCCATAACTGCCCTGAGGTGAGTAGAATGATCTTCATGAATTGATGAATAAACAAGGATATCGTCAATGAAGACAATCACAAAGGAGTCAAGAAACGGTTTGAAAACCCGATTCATAAGGTCCATAAAAGCTGCTGGGGCATTGGTTAGCCCAAAAGATATTACCAGTAATTCAAAGTGCCCATGTTGAGTCCTGAAGGAAATCATAGGAATATGTTGCTCCCTGATCTTTAACTGGTGATACCCGTACCGCAAATCAATCTTTGAGAAGAACGGAGCACATTACAACTGATCGAACAAATCATCTATCCGGGGCAATGGGTATTAGTTTTTGATAGTGACCTTGTTGAGATGCCGATAATCAATAAGCATTTGAAGCGACCCGTCTTTCTTTCTAACAAAAAGAACCGGTGCACCCCAAGGCGACACACTTGGCCGTATGAAACCCGTTTCTAATAGATCTTTCAATTGCTCTTTTAACTCTCTCAATTATGCTGGCGCCATTCGGTAAGGTGGAATATATTTGTTGCGTATCTGGCAATACATCAATCCCAAAATCGATCTCTCTACCTAGTTGAATCCGAGGAAGCTCGTCCGGAAATACTTTAGGAAATTCATTCACAACAGGCACAGATTCGGGAGCAGGCACATCTGAAGTGGTGTCCGCAACCCGGACCAAATGGTAGATGCTCCCTTTATTTATCATCTTTGAGACTTTAAGGTTGGAAATAAATCTACCTCTTGCCACCACGTTATTCCCCACCCACTCGATAACTGATTTATTAGGAAACTCTAGCCTCATAATCCTGGTTCGGCAGCCGAGTTTAGAAAATCACGAATAGAGCCAATACATCCCCATAATTACATCAAAATCAACCATTTCTAACTTAATAAGATCGGCCGTGGTATCTCGACCACGCACCGAGACAAAACAATTCCTATAGACTCGCACGACCATAATGGAATTACCAATCGGAGTCGACACAGAGAACAACTTGTGAAGCTGTTCAGGTTCTATCCATAACTTGAAGCAATAAATGGAGTAACATATGACAATGAAGACCCGAGATCAATAAGAGCATAAACATCATGTGAATGAACAATCAGAATGCATGTGACAACATCAAGGGAAGCCTCCGCACTCTGGCGACCACTCAAAGCATAGAACTGACTGGGTCCCCCTCGACCCCGTGCTCCACCCCTAACTGCCCTACGCCCTGTTAGAGCTGGAGGGCGTGCTGAATATGTAGCGGCTGAAGAGCTGGATAGCTTAGCAGTACCCCTACCCACGCCCTGATTGGCTGCGCAGTCTCGCTGGATATGACCTCTCTCTCTAGGTATATCCAAGTAACAAGGCTTAGATTGAGACCTCCCACACTTAGGGCATGTGACCCTTCGCTGCTACTGGACCCTCCCACCTAAACAACCCGACTGATGGAACCTTCTGCTATCTGAACCTGGTCCAAAAAGAACCCTGCTGATAATTGTGCCCTGATGACGGGGCACTGGCTGAGGACTGAGCATTGGACTGGGATGGCCCTGATGACCCTCTCTCCAAGGACTGATCTCTCTCCTCCAACTGAACTTCCAGGGTTGCCCGCTGACAGGGCTCTACTACTACTATCCCTCTCCATTCTTATCTTCAACTTTCGAGCCTCTGTGTCTTGGGAGAATCCCACGATCTTCCCATAGTTCATATCTGAATGCAAGGCATCTATAGCAGCTTCATTAACAACCAAGGGACCAAGGCCGTGAATAAACCGTCGAACAATGTCCTCCATAGTCCGCATCATGTGGATGGCATATTTTGACAGGCATACGAACTCCATGTGGTACTCCCACACAGTCATGTTGCCCTGCTTAAGGACCTCGAACTCCGCAGCATGGGCTGCCATAGTCTCGGAAGGCAGGAAATGATCCATCACGGCATCAACAAACTCATCCCACCTAGCCGGAGGGCTCCCCTCCCCGCGGGACCCCTCCCACATCTCAAACAACAAATACACTGCTCCCTTTAACTGATAGGAAGCCAACTCAACCCCCTCGGCCTCTGTACCCTTCATAACCCATAGAGTCTTGCACATCTCATCAATGAACTCCTGAGGATCAGCCTCTAGGGAGGTGTCTGTGAACTCTGGAGGGGCTAACCACAAAATCTGGTAGACCCTAGAACCTGAAGAATCCCCTTGCTCGCTAGTTGATGCAGGGGAAGCATGTGATCTTTTGGCATGGGAGGCCACTAGCTGAGTCAACATTTGAATAGCTCCCCTAAGGTCCCCATCAGGAATACCGGGACCGAAAAATGGGACAGAAGAAGAATCAGGAACATCTGCGGGAGGGACTGTAGCACCCCCCACTAGAGAAGGAATAGAAATATCCTGGCCTGGGATGGAAGAGTCAAGAAGATTCAAGGTCGGGGAATAATTCTCACCCGCCCCATCAGATGAAGAATTCATGGCCACTCCTGGGGTGGCATTGGCCTCTGGGCCGAGTCAGGCTCTCTTCTTGGGTGCCATTTACTTAAAATTGGAACAATGTACGAGTTAGAGATAGACAACCTTACCTTTCACCACATCGCACGATATAGAGTAACAATGAAAGAGTATTTTTTCTTCAATGTCCATGCAGCCCCCTAATTATAGATGTGGTCAACAACACACCGATAAGAAGGTCTCTACTAGACACGGCTCCGAGACATGCTAGGACACTTTTAAAACCATAGGCTCTGATACCAAGTATGTCACGCTGCAAAAACCCCAATTGTTTTTTGGATCATGTCTATAGAGCCTCTAAGAGTACTAAGGGTTTATACAATACTTATCGGCAACAAGGCCCCGGTTATACCTTAAAAGACATAACATATATACAAAGATGATGTAGACTACACACGTCCCCGAGAGGAAGTGGGGCTCACTGGATCTGTTGAACAACCTATTGGCGGTCTGAGCTACCTTTTGTGGAACAACCTACATTCATATAAAAGATGTAGTGCCCCCGGCAAAAGGGACGTTAGTACCATTGAATAGTACTAGCATGTATGGAACAAGTTTATTCCAAGTAGAATCAAACAATACACAATTAGAAAGAAGTTAGGGTAACTACACAAGTATACAGAAAAGGACAAATGAAAATTTCACAGTTACTTGTTTCAAGTTCTCATCTGTTGCGGCGAGCAACCCGATCCCACCGGACATTCTCATCTCACCCTTATTACCTTTCCACCCTTATTACTTTGTGTTTCGGCGCGCAACCCGATCCCACCGTACATTCACAGTTCACCCTTATTACCTCTCCACCCTTATTACTTCGTGTTGCAGCGTGACACCTGATCCCACCTTACAATCACATTTGACAACAATAACCACCAACAATTATATCACAAGGATCATTATCATGAAGAACATATGTTCATATAAACCAATAACTATGTGAAATCAAGGCACAATGATCCTTACCAATCAGTAATTCATGTATGGTGTTTCCACAATCATTTAACTCAATGAAATTAGCCCATACTTACTTTCATTATTTACTCCATAGCATTTAGCACTTAGATACATTAAACACATTATTTCATTATCATTTCTTTCATTTTCCAGCACATCCTCTCATACCGATGTATTAAACATTTAACGAGGTTTACACATGGTAGGATATGCACAAAGAATCACCTTCATAATCTCAATTAGCATAGTAATTGACTTAAGAAAATCGGAGAATGAATTCGTAGAACTCAACACAGCAGGACAAACAATTCACATATGCTCAAGCAAGAATTTCGTACCGTGTACTCGGACACCAACAAGGTAACTCTACAAAGATTAAAGTTAGCCATACATACCTTGATTTGGGATTTTTCCTTAATTTCTACCACAATTCACCCGACCTTCTAGCACCTTCAATCTAGTTCACAATGTGGCATAATTTAACTTAGAATTAGGAACAATGTTCATGTCTTGAACTCACTTGGTCATTCTATCAAACACTAAGTGTTCTTTTGTATTAAAAGGCCTCTTTTTAGTGAAAGATTACTCTTATCCACTTTCTTTTACTAGATTATGATTAGTTGGATACCTGCATGCAAGGCTCCTACCCTTATCTTCATGAATTCACCTAACCATGTTTTATTTTAACAAAAAATTGGAAATTTAGGTTGATGGGGTAGAAGCTTACCTCTTGTAGTGAAGAAAATGATGTCATACTTGATCAATTCCAGGCCTGAGTAGTGCGGTCCGCATTCCTGTCGCATAATTTGCCCTCAAATGTGCCAAAAAGAAATGTAGACTGCCCAGGTATGCGACCACTATGCGGTCTGCATAACTTTTATGCGATCGCATAGTGCATCACATAACTCCCTCCGCAAAAGTCAAGGTCCAAGAATGCGATAACTATGAAGTCCGCATTCGTGAAATGTGATCGCATTCTAGGCCGCATACCTGTCCTCAAAATGGACAGCAAACTGTCCAGGTATGCGACCTGGTCTATACCTAATCTACGATTTTGCTCAATTTGCTCTGGAGTTTCTATGTGGTCCGCATACCTGATCTGCGATCACATAGTGGACTGCAGACCTGCGCAAATCTGGAAAATTTTATCTTTTAAGTCCCGGGGGTACTATTTACTCAAAAAGGGTCCGTTTTAAGAATTTCTACAGTTATAACAACACGGGGACCTATTTGGGCATTATTTTTAGCCATTTAATTTTACGAGTCTTTACATTGAATTCCCATATGTCTTATTATTTCATCGTATGTTCATGGGCCTCAGAAAGGACGTAAGTTGATAAAGTTGATTTCATGATATTAATCAGAGGTATAATGGTCTTATGACATTCCGAGAGATTTTACTAACATACTTCCCATGTATTGCATTCATTTATACATGTACATTGACCATATATATATATATATATATGTATCTATCTATATGGGATATGGGAAAAGGTTACGGCGTTATATACGCACCAGCACCTGATCAACTAGTATACGTTGATTATTTTTTTCACAGTGGCTGATATGATATGATAGGATGACCTCAGAGGCTGGATGATATTATGAACACATGTACTTATGCACGACATGACATTCATACGCATATGCATGACACTATATGTATTTCATGATTTACAGAGTTGTCCAGACTTACAGGTTGAGTCATTTACTCTATATTTCTTCCATGTCTTTTATGTACTTATTTATGTTCCTTACATACTCGGTATATTATTCGTACTGACGAACCTTTGGGGACTCGGTGTTTCATGCCCGCAGGTCATGATAGACAGGTCGAGAGTCCTCCAAGTAGGCTATCAACTCAGCTGAAGATATTGATGCGCTCAATTTGCTCCGGAGTTGCTTGTTTGGTCAGTATAATTTAAACTTGTATTGTTTGGTATGGCGGGGCTCTGTCCCGAACATTATGATAAGTATGTACTCTTAGAGTCTTTTAGACAAATATCATATATACAGATACTTGTATGGCCTTTTCGGCCTATATTTTAAGTATATAATGGATCACATTGGCCTTATAGGCCCGTATGTCACATGTATGAGTTTCTATATCAGGTTGAGTCGTTCTATGTCGGGTATTCCCTCATGTTTATTGTGTTTATATCATGACGCCCTTTTTGGCCCACTTACCTATGATGATGTGATAAGTAAGATATGTATGTCGGTACTCGGTCTAGTATGGTATTGGGTGCCCGTTGCTGCCCATACGTTTGGGTCATGACAAAAGTGGTATTAGAGCAGTTCTGTCCTAGGGAGTCTACAACCGTGTCTAGTAGAGTATTGTTTAAGGGTGTGACGTGCACCGCAATTATAAGCAAGAGGCTATAGGGCATTTAGGATTGTCACTCTTTCTTCTTACTCTAGATCGTGTGGTAGAGCTCGGTTGTAATTACTCAATTTCCTAAATTATATCTTATTCACAATACCATGATGCCTACATTCAGAAAAGACGATTGGAAAGAGATATAGCTGTGGAAGTGTTGAGTCAGAGAATCTCGATTTTGCATCATGCTTATGATGAGTAAATGTAAGGTCTTTAGTAGATCACGTGTGTACTAAGACGTATAAGCCTCTTGATAAGGAGCCTTAAGTCAAGAATATCTATCCACCTTTTTGGGGAAAGACAATGAGAAATTCATGAGATAAATACAACTTTCAACAAGAAAAAGAAGCAAGATGAAGAAGGGTGTGAGGCGCCCAGTTAATGAAGGTTAACAATATTTACAACTTAGGCAGAGGAATATAAGCCTTTGAGTTACCTTCAACAGTAACAGACGTATAAACAATTGGCCACACCGATCTCAATGTTGCCCTATATGAGCTAATATAAATGGTTTGAGAGAAGGACGGGATATCATAATCCAGTTGGGGTTAGAGTAACCCAAAATGGTAGATGGATTGTTTCTATTAGTTGGCGTTTCGGAAGGATAATGCAAAAGTGCTAATATATCTCCGTGTGAAACATCCAGATGGTGCACTGTAAATAATACATCTAGATATGAGCACTACAATGATAAGCACTGGAAGCTTTGAAGGGATAAATATTACCTAAGTGTGGCTCCCATCCCTAGTAGAGCGAGAACGTTAAACAACCCGAAGAGCCAATGAATAAAGCAAGGGGAGCTAAAAGCAAAAGAATATCTTTTTGAAATCTTCAAAAGAAAGTGTTACGCAGAAATATTAGTAAGGAAATAAGAAGAGAGATGAGGAAGCACTATGAGTAAGATGTGATACATGGATAACAATGGTAGATCAAGAAAAAAAAAAGAAAAAACGACAGTATTACAAAGTCTATAGTCAAGGGAAGGAAAAGACGAAACGTGACAGGCCTTGAGACAACAAAAGACTATAGGCCCTAAAGTCAAATCCTCATTTCGAGAAATAAGATCATGACTCTAGTGTGATTACCAGGAGGAAAATTTAGATCCCAGAATAATAGAAATCTTTATGGACTGGTGAACAAGATAAACTAAACATGAATTAGGGAATGAATGATTGGCTGTTGGTCGAAATCATGAGAATTTGTTATTTCGTTCTGGCGATAATAGAATGGATAATAGAAGAAGATTAATGAGAAATTCTAAGAATGGTCATTCAGGATGAGGCTTCCCAAAAGCAAGCAATGTGAGCAAAGTTCAGCTTAAAGGATGGTATGTGCTAGTTATACTAAGTGTCACCCTCGCGAGTAAGGAAATTTGTTATCCTCCGTACAGAAGGATTACCGCGAGGCGAGTAGGCGTTATCGATGATGTGAAAAGATACAAAAGATGAAGAGGTAACGCATTTATACGCAGATCATCATAGAACTAAATCTTAGTACTCCCCTAAATGAGGGAATATAGAGTGATGTGGCATTATGTAAGAATTAAGTGGTTCTATTAACTATGGAATAGTACAAGAAGATTGCGATAAAAATGAAAACGGAATTAGATTGCACTTATTCAAATCCTACAGAGATGTTACGATTCCAGAATATTATGCAAACACGACATCAAGGAGAGGAAGTAAGGGTCCCTGCCCGAGATTTTATTGATAGATGAGGAGATAGTGCGAGATGTAAGTTAAGACAAAGGAAATAACTCAAGAAATATTACAAGGATATTGATTTAAAAATGGGTCAACGAACAGTTAACTAATTCAGGAAGAGCCTAGTTATGGCTAAACAAGAGGATATAAACAAATTAACAGATCATACAAGATAATCATAGTGAACCCCAACATGGGGAATTCAGTCTTGCAGATATGACATCGTTACCCTTGAGAAATATTCAGATCGGAGTTAGGATAGTTAAAGGTTCTGTATGAGTGTTACGGAGACAAAAGAGAATGCCACTGGGAACACAATAAAAATATCAGTTCGGAAGCAACCTACAAGTACAAGGGCATGGAGGTAAGTAACTACAGACAATCATAGGCGAGGGAGGACATCAAAAATTCCTTCGAGTATACGATGTAATAAGCTAGGAACTTTACAAGAGTCAGAAGGTCTTCCCTAAGTACTACAATGAAAGACTGGCTGAGGAAATAAGGAAGAAGGCTTCAACCTAAACATGGTAACTCGAAGGAGAAATAGTCATGCAAAAACAGTCTCACTACAAAAATTGTATGCACTCCATAAGAAAGTGGCACCTATCGTGGCTAATGGACGGAAAGAAGAAAAAAAGATCAAAGGGTGATATTCAAGATCATAGGGGTTGTATGGAGTTCCAATATGCGTGGGCACTCAGATAAACCAAGTATTCATGCAACAAGTGGCAGAACGACCAGGAAAATTAATCGCTTACATTTAAAGAAAGTTGATAAAGAACGAAAGGAATTATTCGATCAATGTTCCAGATTTAGTTACGCTATGAACGCACCTAAAAATTTGGGGTATTATCCATGCAGTATATATGTTGACAATCACACAGCCGTAGAAGACTCCAGTATATGTTAAAAGAAAGAACTGAGTCCATGCCATATATAAAGGATCAAATTGTTATAAGATTGTATCATGGATATTCCATAGCGCCCAGGAAGGGCTAAAGTAATAACTAATTCCAGGAGCCGCATATCGGAAGATAGCTTAAGCGTACTTGAAGGCTAGTCAGAAGGAAGAGGAAACTAAAGAGTTTAATCAACTAAGTAAATCAGGAAGTTTGATTATTGGACCAGAAAAATTATAGAAATCGTGATAGAGAACATAGCAGAATCACTCTTAATATCAGAGGTACAAGAGATATAGTACACCAGCCAGTTAGAAGAGTGCTAGCCCCATACTAAGTCAGTATGAAACTCCCACCAGATTGTGGATTCTTCAGAGGTGCAAGTATTATAATAGAGCTTCAAGTTGTGGATATGAGTTATATCTATGTGGAAGGGAGGTCATGAAAAAGATAGAAGATGTGATGCAAGATTTTAAGGTAAGGTAAAGGTGAACAATGTACGAGGTAAAGTTGTGAATTGTCCATACTTCAGATTAGAAGGCCAAAAGCGCTGAGACTCGATGTCCAGGAATGATAGCGGCGTTGATAATGGAAAATCTTCAAGCCTATGGTTTCTACATATCAAGAGGCCAAGTCAAGAGAGTGAAGAAGAGTTAGAGATGATGTGACGTCTCGCTTTATGTTCGAGAATAACACAAGGAAATATTTGGTGCAAGCAAGTTGAAGGAAGGTTGCGAGTAGTATAAATGGGTATGTGTAGGTCGCGAGCTAAATTATGGTAGAGCGACAAGGTTTTAGGAAGACATGAGTAAGGATAAGAAAAGGCGAGTGAGAAGGTGACGAGAATGGATAGGTCCTCGGGATTAAGCCCATGAAAACAAGAAGAGCCGATGGTTTCTCTAAGTTATAGAAAGCTCAGTATAGCCTGAATGAACTCAAATGAGTCTAAGACTAGTAGCATTTTTAAGAGATGGAATGTTGCCTTGATTGTACAATGAGGGTGTAATTGTAATGTATTAAGGATGACGTGTAGGCCTTTGAGTGAGTAATGATTTGAAGAGGATTTCATGGATTGTACGAGATTAAAATAGCCACGTAAGTGAATCACATAGGGATGCTATAAAATACGGTCATTGAAGTACATTATCACCCCTAAGTGGATCAGGAAAATTACATCAAATATACCTCGATGCAACATAAACCCTAGTGGGAAGGCATGACGTAAGAAGTTTCAAGTTATCAGTTGTATATTGTAGATTAATATTGAGGTGAATAAAAAATCGGTGGACAAAAGTCACAAAGAATGATATGAGATTGGGCCGCCATTCTTAAGATGAATAGTAATGAGGAAGCATTAAAGGACTTAGATTTATATATATGGGATAAGCAACGAAAGAAACCTGGAGTTCAATAGCAGACCATAGTAACGAAAAATCAAAGTAAGAGTTATGCAAGTAAAGTCATACAGATGGATAAACGGTTCTATGATAAAGGGTAGCATTAATTGCGAGATTGGAAGAATTCTGACTATAAGTCGTGGTGTGAGAAAGAGGCCTAAAAGGGGGTAATGTCATGTCCTTTGGGATCCATTCACAGAACAGTTGCCTAGATGGAAAGAGGACTACCAAATTATTCAGAAGACATGGGTTATGAAAATGATAAGTGCACCAGCCAACATTCGAGAACGAATGTTCCAAAGGGGGGAATGATGTCACACCCCACTTTTTCGTACGTAGAAGTACGCCATATGTAAATTGACGAAAGGGAGAAAATGAGATGTTACATCACGTATTCTCGTACGTTCAATTTTTTTCATAAATTAATCGACGTAAGTTCGGGAATGAGCTTATTTTGGGATTAGAAGTATTATACTATTTCAAACAAGTGATAAATAAATTCGTGAAGGTGAAAGAGTAAGCGAATAGAAGAAAACGATTTTCGTCAAAGTTGGTCAATTTTGGATAAAATACGGTCCAAGCTATAATATCTGGTATTTATGGACTAGTGTCATACAAAGTACCACATGACTACAACAGTAAGGTGTACAGAGGGTATTAAAAGTGAGTAGTATTTTATGTATTTTGAGATAATTCCTAATTATGTGGATAATTGGGTAATTATTGGTTAATGGGAAATTCACAAGTTAATTAATATTTAGTGATTGACTAATTGAATTCTATGGATAATGATTGAAATCCAACGTGGAAGCCCCGTGAAGTGGGTAAAAAACCCATAAATGACTCATATACTATGTGGAAAGGTGTCATATTGTTAGACCATTTGACAAGAGTGACATTCTCTTTAAGCCTTTGAACGTGATTTGCATAAACACATGCACTTTAGCACATGGAAGCTAATGTTTTCTTACCCCTTAAGATTAGAAGATACAAGCATCACATTTCATAAAGATTGCATACGTGATTTGACAATGGTCGGAGCTTCAACATGAGATTTTGCGATTCTAAGGAAGCACGGTGCAATCTTTCTCAAGATTATCATACAGATTTTTCCCTACTTCGATACACAGTTAGTGTTTTGTCGCAATTGATGTGTATTAAAGGGATTGTCAAGAGAAGCGGCGTAGGTATGTTAAGGCTATCCCTTCTTTCCTTTTGGCATAATTTATACGACACAAACAAAACGAGTAAATGCACAACTTCCATAAATGACTCTATTCATAGAAATATTAGAGGTGCCTATGTTTTTGAATTCTCACACGTCTTATTATTTTATCGTCTGTTCATGGGCCTCAGAAAATACGTATGTTGATAAAGTTCATATCATGATATTAATCAAAGGTATAATGGACTTATGACGTTCCAAGACATTTTATTAATGTACTTCTCATTTATTACATTCATTTATACATGTACATTGACCCATGATCTGACGGCGTTATATATGCGTGTATATATACATATATATATATATATATATATATATATATATATACACGCATATATAANTGTATGTATGTATATGGGATATGGGAAAAGGTTATGGCGTTAGATACGCACCACCACCTAATCAGCTGGTACGTTAATGAAATTTGCCCACGTGGCCGAGATGATATGTTGGGTTGCCCTCAGAGGCTTGATGATATTATGAACACATTACTTATGCACGACATGACATTCATATGCATATGCATTACACTATAAGTATTTCAAGATTTACAGAGTTGTCCAGACTTACAGGTTGAGTCATTAACTCTATATTTCTCCCATGTCTCTCATGTAATTATGTTCTTTACATACCTGGTACATTATTCGTATTGATGTCCCATTTACCGAGGGATACCCCATTTCATGCCCGCAGGTCCCCGTAGAAAGGTCGAGCATCCTCCAAGCAAGATATCAGCTCAGTGGAAGATATTGGTGTGCTCCATTTGCTCTAGAGTTGCTTGTTTTGTCAGTATGATTTAAACCCGTATTGTTTGGTAAGGTGGGGCCATGTCCCGAACTTTATGATAAGTATGTTACTCTGGCTTGTAGACAGATGTCATACATACATTTACTTGTATCTCCTTGTCGACCTATATTTTAAGTATATAATGGATCACATTGGACTTATAGTCCCGTATGTCACAAGTATGAGTTTCTATATCAGGTTGAGCCATTTTATGTCGGGTATTCCCTCATGTTTATTCTGGTTATCTCATGAAGCCTTTTTTGGACGACTTACATATGATGATGTGATAATTAAGATACGTTTGTCGGTACTCGGTTGCATAAGGTACCAGGTGCCTGTTGATGTCCATAGGTTTGGTCGTGACATTATCACTACTCAATCGAGGTTAGGCTTGGAACATACTGGGTACCATTGTGGTGTACTCACTCCCTTTCATGCACATGTTTTTTGTGTGCAGATCTCAGTTCTTCTTACCATCCTCGTTCATAGTTGCAGTCGCTGCTGTCGGAGACGTCAAGGTACATCTACCCGCTCCCGCAAGATCTTCGTAGTCCCATTCTATCCTCCTATTTTTATTTTCACTCATTTATATAGACAATGATGTATATAACAGTTAGTACAAGTAGAAGATTGTGACTTATGGTGTTCCAGGTCTTGGGAGTGCTTTCTACAGTTCAGGAGTTGATTGTTGAATATGTCGAGTGGTATCTTAATTGCTTATTTAAATTATCTATTATTGTTAGTCGTAAATGTTCATGTTTATTTTTTCATTTTTGTTTCCGTATGTTTTAGGCTTACCTAGTCACAGAGACAATGTGTCGTCCGGACAAATTCACGGAGGGAGCATTTGGGTCATGACATAAAGCTTCGATCATTGAATAATATTAAAAAATTACCAAAATTCAACCCGGACCACGTGCCCAAAATCCGAAACCAATACCAAATCTCGATGACCTAACGTGACAAGTCTATATATGTGATTAAATTTCGAATTCGTGTTCAAATCACTACAAAAATTCTTAGAATACACTCTCTTAAGTTGTAGAAACCCTAAATTTAATTTTAAAATTCCATGTTTTTATGTTGATCTAATGATAGATTCATGTAATAACCATACTTCCAAATTAAGTTTACTTACCCCAATGAATTTGATGAAAAGCACCTCAAAGATCACCTCAATCCAAGCTCTCTAGCTACTAAAATGATAAAAATAAAGTTCAAGCATATATAAGTGTTCTCAGAAATGGTAGTATTACCCCTCCTTCAAAAAAAATGACATAACATTTGTATAGCTATCGTAATGATGAATTATTTGTATTTCTGGAAACCAGAGGTTACATGTAACGACTCGGTCGGTCATTTTAAGAATTTGCATCTCGATCCCCTATTTATCGCTTCTCCCATGTCTATTTGTGTTATTGGAACTTGTCGGAGCGTTGAGCTATTAAATCCAGGGTGATTTTTGACACATGGTCCATAAATGTAGAATTTAGCTTAAGAAATCTGGTCGTAGCTAGAGCTGCGTGAAGACGGTTCAGGAATGGAATTCGTCGGCTCCGTTAGCTCCATTGGGTGTTCGGGGTTAGGAGCATGCTCGGAATGTGTTTTCGAGGTCGGTCGTGGGTTTAGGCTTGAATTGGAGAAAATTAGAATTCTGGCGATTTCGACCGATAGGTGAGATTTTGATATCGGTCTCGGAATGGATTTCTGAAAGCGACAGTAGGTCTGTAATGTCGTTTATGACCTGTGTGAAAAATTTGAGGTCTTCGGATGAACAAGGTACTAGGGTCAATTGGTAGGTTTGATTGAGGTCCCGGGGGCCTCGGGGTTGTTTCGGATGCCCAACGGGTGAGTTTTGTGAAATTGAGAACAACTGAACCATTCTGGTTCTGGTGTCTTGCAGACACGCAGGTGCGACCCCATGCGATTAAAGGAATTTCCTCACTTGCGATGGTATTTCCGCAGGTGGGGGCATGCAGGTGCGAAAGGGTGCCGCACGTTCGACCCCAGGCCACTTAATGAACTTCCGCACCTGCGATTGGGTTTCCGCAGGTGCGGCATCGCAGGTGCGGCACCGCAGGTGCGATCCCAGTGTCACAGGTGCGAAACGTTTGGGCTGTTTATACCAAAATCCGAGGGTTTGAATTTCATAATTCCAAAATCGATTGTGAGCTCGAAACTTGGAAATTTTTAGTGGGATTTGAAGAGGAGGATCATAGGTAACGCTTTCTAACCTTAATCCCTTTATATATCATTAATCTCTATCATTTTTCTTCAAGCTAGTGAAGGAAGTTCGATGAAAAACCATGGAAATGGGATGAAATTTTCCCAAGTAGAAATCTGAGGATTTAGGGAGATTTGGACGTCGGATTCTATTGATTCTTGTTCGAGTGGGTTCACGAGCAAATGGGTGTTGGGGAAATATAAATTTTACCCGATTCCGATATGTGGGCTCGGGGACTTTTTGGGCGAATTTTCTAATTTCGCGTATTAGCTTATAAATAATTAGCTATTTTGTTCCCTTGAAGTGATATTTACACCATGCAATCGATTTAAATAGATTTGGGCCACCTAGAGTCAGATACTCGTGGAAAGAGCTTGGTATGGAGTTCATTAGTGCAGTCCAGGTAAGTGGCTTGCCTAATTCTGTGTTGGGGAGTTTCCCTTAGGCTTTTTATACTAATTTTTTTATGTGAACGCCGTGTACGTGAGGTGACGAGTGCGTACATGGGTCATTGTTTCAAAAATCCTATTTTTACACCTACGAAATCACTCATTTTCATTCACATATTACTGTTTCCATCTTAATAGAGTAGATAGCTTAAAAGTAAGCATGCCTACCTGTTCTGACTTGATTTCCTCTTATTTGCTACTAGTCACATCATGCTTAGGTAGTTTTACTCTATCCTTACATGTTGTTCTTCATGTACTGTTTAATTAAGCCATAATTGACATACTTCTACTTTGCATATTTAAATTGGGACTACGGACCGAGATCCGGGAGCATCCCCCCTATAAAGCATTTCATATTTAAATTGGGACTACAGACCGAGATCCGGGAGCTTTCCCCATGTATTGAAATGCATATTTAAATTGGACTACGGACAGAGATCCGGGAGCTTACCCCGTATACTGCATTGCATATTTACTGTTGAGATATATGTTGTGCTGAGCCGAGGGCTCTCTTTATGTTATTAAAACTTTATGTTTTCTTTAATCATGTTTATCATTGCTTATCTATTTTTTACTGTTTTAAATTGTATATTGGCTTGGTCTACAAACTCAGTAAGGCCTCAACCTGACCTCGTCATTACTTGACTGGGGTTAGGCTTGGCACTTACGGAGTACCGAATGTGGATTCCCCACGCCCTTTCATGCACATGTTTTCCCCATGTGCAGATCCAGGTTCCAGCACCCAGTATCGTGGCTATGAGTCGTCCAATCAGCAGCCAGGAGATGTGAGTAATTCTGTTGCGTCCGCAGAATCCCACGAGTCCCCTTCTACTCTAGTATAGACATAGAAGACTTGTATATTTTTCCACTGTTTCATTGTATAGAGCTACATTTAGTACAGAGCTTGTGACTATGGTGACATTCCGCGTTTTGGGAAGTAAAAATGTATATGCTGAGCAGCTACGTTATATCTACTTGAGATCTTTTCTGTCTTTTTATTGATTTTGTCAAATCTGCAAATTTTAGGCTTACCTAGTCATAGATACTAGGTGTCATCATGATACCTTTCGGAGGGTAAATTGGGTCGTGACATTACAACTTTCAACTAGGAATCTTCACCCAATTCCTTATAGATTCCGAACAGAACTCTTGAGAAATCAGGTTAAGTTAAAATCAATATTTCAAGTCTTTCATAACTTGCTTCAAATGCGTCAAAACTCACCTGAGCCCTTCATTTCTCCATCCAATTATTCCTACAAGTCCAAATACTCTATTCATAATTGTCCAAAGTCTTAAAAAACGTAGAGGAACATTACAACAAAGAATAGAGACTCCAACGGAATAGAGTTTTTGTTAAAATGTTTAATATTCATTCTTTCAAAAAAATGTCTGAATCACACTTAGAGACTTCGGATTACTTCTAAACTTTGCACATAAGTTAAATTCAACGAGATAGACCTACCCAATGTTTCAAAACAATGATTGGAATCCAATAATACCAAAGTAAGCTTTACGGTCAAACTTTTTAATTCTTAAGTTCTTCAAATTGTCGTTTCTCCTGCCCTTTTTTTCTCGCGAAAGAGGATTTCGACGTGAGACAACTCCTTTAAAGAGGTATTAAAAGAGAAGAGTCGCCACCTAGAGAATTTGAGGTGCGTTAAGAAACCTATTTGTGAATAACTGTATTATAACTAGATTATCACCAAAGATCGGGTTAGATCTCAAATTACCTCGGAGAGAAGGTGTTAGGCACTCATTGAGGTCCACAACTGTGTGTCCCGGCCGATTTTAAAACTATGTGGATTATGTAATTAGACTAAGTAATCAAATAAGAAGGGGTTAGAAGTTGAATAATCTTATTATAACAAATCTCAACATGATTACGAGGATACAATTACATTAGTCTATATTAAACGACTAAGCGTAGATAACAAGTATATCAAAGGAAAAAAAGGGGGGGAGTACTAAGTGTTTTAGCCTGAAGGATTACCTACAACATAAATAATATTTCGTAACTCCCTTGAGATAGGGATTTCTCATATTATTCAGTGGGCACAGACTATCATCTCATGCTACCCAATTACTATGTTCAAGTTATTTACTTGAAGGCGCTCTAATTCAATTCTAAGTCGTGTCCTATGCGTGCATTACCCGTCAGATGCCTGTGGTCTATGAGGCTTTAGACCTACTATTTGGGTGGTTCTAGACTTTACTTAGGGTGATCAAAATGGTAAAACTAGGCGACATTTAAAATAGGTAGGACTCCACATAATAGCAGTGACAGGCTCAAGTTAGACCCCACACATAAGCATAAAAGCAAGCGATCAGTCACATATTTTTCAAATTATGCACTACACGTTGTTAATCGTTAATGTCATTCCCTGAAGTTGTGGGGCGAGACCGACACCCGGTGCCTCATCTATCCTTGCATATCAACTTGTGGCTAAGGGAATCTGAACATATAACATCATTCTTTGGCCATGGGGCCACATATGGCAAGACGATTTATGAAGCAAAATATAAAACTGAACGAAAACTACTACTGGCTAAAAATCAATAGAAGGCGGGGTCGACAAGGCCGTCACAACTGCTACAGTTAACAAACCAACATATTAAACATACAAGGCCTAAAAGCCCAACATAGTGCTCTAATTGACATGAAATGTCTACAAGACTCTGCTGATGGATGTACTGAGATCGGAACAGAGCCCCGACCTACCCATAACCTATATACATATGTATATAGAATGTACACAAAACTCTAGACCTGGAAACTCCGAAGGACGTGTAGATTACCAATGAATCTGAACTCAGGCAATACCTACTGAGGAGGTCTACCCGTCTATCTGTCTGAACCTGCACGCATGAAATGTAGAGCCCCCATAAAAAGGGGCGTTAGTACGAATTAATGTACCTAGTATGCAAGGAAATAATATAACTGGAAGCTGAAACTGAACTGATAATATAATATCTTAAAGTAACTGGGAGTCAAAGAAAATCTGAAGATATGCTCACATTTTGATACTACATCGACTCTCTCAATATAGTAAGTCAAATAGCTATCTAACCTTATAAGGCTCTATATATGTATATATTTGCACTAATGTAGTAGGCTCTCTCATAGGGCTCGTCCATACTAGGCTCTATTTTTCGGCCATGCTAGGCTAGCTCATAGGCGCTCGGCCATAGTATGCTCGGTATATAACTTACCATCTGATCGGAGATTTCCCAATAGGGGTCTATCCGTCGATTATAGCTCGATGGTAATGAAAATACTATAATAATGTACATATATATTCTCTGCTCTCTTGACTGCAAGAATATAATACTCAATTGAACATAAAGTCTCAATAAGGGAGAATACTTTAACTTATGAGACTAGGATAATGTATATAAATTTGGGAGTATGAACTTCTCATTATGCCTCGTTATCAAGCATATGTACTTACAGGATCATGCCAAAATGAAGGAAGGGCTTATCCTTAACATATCTAGAGTATGGAAAATCCGTATGATATTCTTGGAAAAGGTTGCACCGTACTCATTTAGAACCGCAAAACCTTTCCTTGCTAAGGTGCTAATAATTCTCGTTGGAATTGTTTTGTTGCAAGAAATTTTGTTGAAACCAAGTTGGATTGAGTTTAGAGCCTGTTTTGAAATGTCTGAATTAGGAAGAAGGTTATATGATTTCTTAATTGATTATTTTAAGTCCAAATGAACACCAACTTACTAAATGTCTTACATGTAAGTGTCATATGTATATTACTTTAGATGGCCACCTTTCAATCAAGATTGTGAGTCACTTAATTTGAATGGGGGGCTAAATATCATGCCATTTAATCCTTATCCAATGTATTCTTAATTAATTAGGTAGTATCCCATTACCAAATAATTAACCAATTACCCAAATAATTAAGAATTATCTCAACTTAATTAAAATGCTACTCACTTTTAACATAGCTTGTACACCTTACTATCATGGTCATGTAGTACCTTGTATGACAGTAGTCCATAAATACTGGGTAGTATCGCTTGGACCGTATTTTATCCCAAATCAACAACCTTCAATGAAACTCATTTTCTTTCATTTGTTTACACTTTGTCTTTCATGGCATCTACTTATTCCTTGTTATAAATAGCATAAATGCTTATAATCTCAAGAAAATATCATCCCCGGGTCTACGTCAATTAACTAAAGATGAAACTTTAATCATACGAGTGCAAGATGTAACATCCTTCTCCCCTTAGAAACATTCATCCTCGAAGGTTTACTCTTGGATACTTTGAGACAATTTTGCAAGAATCTCCTCCGTACACTAGACTAAAACTAACATGTACGCAGCCAGAAAACATATTATACATGCCACACATGGCCATTGTTTAAAAATAGAAACTCTTGGCTTCACACAACTATCCATTATAAATTGTGAGAGTAAAAAATGAGATCTTACCTGATCACCTATTGGCATGAATAAAGCTGTACTGAGGTATATTGCCTCAAGCTATATCTTCAGTTTGGAATAGGTGGGGGTATTTAGACTTCATTTCTTCCTCCGCTTCCCACGTCATCTCTTCCACATTCTTGCTTCTCCATAAAACCTTCACGTAGGCTATTTCCTTATTCCATAGCCTGTGAATTTGTCGGTCTAGGATGGAAACCGGAACTTCCTCATATGAAAATTCCTGCGTAATCTGTACATCATTTATGGGCACCACTGGGTAGTGTCGCCAATGCAGTTCCATAGCATTGATACGTGAAAATCCAAATGGACAGACTCCATTTCTGAGGGTAATTCTAACTCATATGCTAATTGGCCCAGTCTGCGAATGATCCTATAGAGCCCGATACACCGTGGGCTAAGATTTCCTTTCTTGCCAAAACTCATCATGCCCTTCATAGGTGACACCTTTAAGAATACATTGTGCGCTCGACTTGTCCATCAGTCTGTGGATGAAAAGCTATGCTGAGATTCATCTGACTCCCTAGACCTTTCTGAAATGACCTCCAAAATGTGTTGTAAACTGGGCCCAACAATTAGATATAACAGATACTGGTACTCCGTATAGCCGCACTATCTCTTTAATATATAACTTTGCATAATCTTCTGTTGTATATGTAGATATGACTGGTAGGAAATGATTTGATTTCATGTGCCTATCAACTATCACCCATATGCAATCGAACTTATGTTGAGAACGAGGTAAACCCGTGATAAAGTCCATGTTTATCGCCTCCCATTTCCATATTGGGATCTCTATAGTCTGCATTAGCCCTACGGGCTACTGGTGATCTACCTTAACCTGCTAGTAACTAGGACACTGAGTAACAAACTCAACAATGTTATTTTTCATATCGTTCCACCAGTACACATCCTTAATATCATGATACATCTTCGTGGACCCAGGATGAATGGAGTACCATAAATAATGTGCCTCTGACATAATCTTGTCTCATAGCCCTACTACATCTGGAACACACTAATGACACCGGTATCTGAGAAACTTATCTCCCTTGAGCTCTAACAACAACTTCTTCTATTGTGGAACTCGCTCAACTCGACCAACTCTGGGTCCTCGTACTTCCTCTCCTTTACTTTAGCTATGAGAGATGATTTTGCAGTATTTTAGAGTACAACTCCACCATTGCTAGAGTCTACTATCTGAACCCCTAAACAAGCCAATTGATGAATCTCCCTAGTTAATTTATGTTTTAGGCGTCAATACAACACAAGAAAATAGGTTAGTTTGTGTGGTACCCAGTTTTTTGAGTGCTGTCTCTCTAGAAGAACCTGATTCTTCTTTGTGTTCCAACTTCTACTATTGCGGAATAACATAAGCAATAAAGTAAAAACATAGAGATTTTACGTGGAAAACACCTGGCTCAAAAGTTGAAAAAACCACGACCTACTCCTCAGTAGGATTTGCTCAAACTCTTCACTAAAACTTGAGCCAAACAGACTTACAAAATAAACTTTTTGCAATCCTAGGACGAACTCTAATCCCTTCGTAGTAACTAGCCTCTAGCTAATTTCTACAAGCTTCAAGTTAACTCTAACTTGAACAAGGTGTACCTATTACAATTGCTTCTATGAAAGCTGAAAAGATACAATATTAAATCGCCTACTACAACCAACTAGACTCAATGACAAACATATGGAACTGGTTCTTCTAGCTGGTTTGTAGCCTTTGTATCGCACAATAATTCTGCTTAAAAAATCTCTTGGAATTTTGCTTTCATATCTTGGTTCACTTCTGCACTTGTGCGTTATTGATGCAAGAAAGAATACTTCAATTATTTATAGAGTCAGTTGTTGAGTTTGTCATTCAGTTATGGTACACCTCTTCCTGGGAGAAAGAGTTCGTATTAAACTCAACTTCCTTCCTTCGTTACTGTCCTTGCTGAATTCAACTTCTATTTTCTTATCAATTTGAAACCTTTTCTCATTAGGAGACATTCTCCTTGTTCATTGATACTTCACAATGCATTCATCTCCTATGCATATACGGTTCATGTGCCAACGCGTTAGGTCAAGTATGTATGCTCTGATGGACCTGGTTTAACTGGTCAGCCATTTGACAATTTTCAAAACTATGCAGTGACTTGGGTCAACAAATTCCCCCTTTTTGATGATGACAAACTCTGTGCTTCTCCCTGTATACATTTCAAACACTTTGTATGTTTTTTTAACCATTTATCATAGAGAAACCAGGTTCATTATTAGGTTATAAATATTACTTGAAATATAAAAGCACACATGTCTTCCACCTTTTGGCATCACCGAAAAGTTTGCAAAATGATAAACTTACCAGTGTTGTTAACTATTACTCATGGCCATTGAGGAAACTGTAGGTGCAAACATGATTAATCATCATAAGAAACCAATAAATGTAAGCTATCTATGAAACTGAGACAAGTCAATAACAAAACAGCAAAAACTCATTGATTGGGAACGAACGTCAAACACCATACAAAAAAACAAAAACAGCCATAACCATGAGCAAGACAGAATAAAAACAACAGAAACAGAACAACTGGTCAAAGAGGGGTTTTGGTAGCTCTGGACAGACTAAGGATGGGAAGGTGCAAATGAGGTTGTGGTATTGTTTTGTAGAAGAGAAAGCATCTTGTTAAGAACACCTTCGTTCTTTTCTTTCCCTTTTGCTAATTCAGCCCTGAGAGCATCCCGCTCAACTTCAACCTCAATCAAACGAGATTTCAAACGAAGGATCTCCATATCATTGATCTCGCTTTCCTGCACCAGAGTTCTGACTTTGCTGTTGAGAGGGTGCTTTTTAGATGAACCAGGTTCATCTGCAGGAACATTGACACTATAATCGAAGGTCAGCAAAGTAACCTTCCCAAAATAGTCCTTTGCAGTAGTCATCTCAGCCTTTTTCACAGGAACATCAAAATGAGCAAGCACATCTGCCAGAATAAAGCCATATGGGATTGCATGTGCTTTTGTTCCATTCCCAACTTTGTCCAAGAGTTTGATGATCAAGGCTGGCCAGTTGATCTGCTTTCCCCTATACAAACACTGCATCAAGGTTAGATCCATGTAGTTGGCTATGTGCATTCTTTCTTGTCTTGGTAGCAAGAACTTGATGACAAAATCGAAGATAAACTTGTGTTCTGGCTTCATTTCACTTTTCTAGACTGGCCTGGATTCAATTTCCCTTTCATTGTCACTGAAGAATCTGGTAATGTTGATCGCTGAGGCCATCCCATCAAAACTAGGCCATCTTTGCCCAGTGTAATCTCCGTAGCCCTCAGAAGGAATGTGCAGAATTTCTCCGAGCTCTTTAGCATCAAGGATACTTGAATTTTTTTGACTGTGGTAGTGACCCTACCGTCCTTGACCACTGCTCAGCTCTAGCCAACCTTCCTTCCATGTGAAGGACCATGTTCTTCAACCCCTGAACATCCAGTGTGTCCAGCAGGTATTGCATCCCAGGTTCCTCGAGATCTTTCAACAATTTTCCCTTCAGAATTTTTCTTTTGCCAAACAAGGTGATTCTGTCAGTCACCTCACCAACTTCCCCCTCATCTTCTCCACTCCACTATTTATCATCATCTTTCTCAACGACCTTCACTTTTATTACCTTGGACCTGGTCCTTTTAACAGTTCTTGTAGGTGTGGCAGACACTGTAGCTGACTTCTTTGAAAAAGCCTTAGCCCTTTTTGATTTTGGTTCCTCAACCACAACAGGAGCAGTCTGCTCCTCATGATGGACCAGGTCCATCGTATCCTCTTCAACCACAACAGTCTCCACAGACTCTCCTACTTTAGCCTTTCCCTTTGCAGCTCTCTTTATTACTTTCTCCCTAGCAGAGCCTTCTAGAACATTTCTTCTTCCTTTCTCACAGCACAACGTGTAGCACGCACCTTAGGAACAGGAGCTTCAGCAGCTACAAAAACTTTCATATTCTTAGAAGGAACTGGGTTAGTAGCCTTCTTGGACTTCTGAGTCCTCCTTTTCTTGGGGTTATAGCACTCCCCCAGTTTCCTTAGCCTGTCAGCCAACATCTCGTCCCCAGATGAAATAGGTTCATCTTCTCCTTTCTTCAAGATTGCTAAACCTGTCGCTGCTTCCTCGACTACACTTCCCTCTAACTCTGTGACATCTTCTCCAACCTTCTCAGGAGTGGGACCAGAGATAGACAATGGGGTACCATCTTCCCCAAATCTCTCTCCCTCAAGAAATTTATCTTTTCCCAATTTTCTTTGCCTACTCGGCACTTTAACATCAACTACCAACCCAACAAGAACAAACATGTTCTCAGCATTAAAAGATTCAGAAATAGCATCAAAATTACCTTGTTCGGAATTTGATGAACCATGTGCTTCATCCTCGTTGGATGATTTACAAGATTCACTTGATGATACAGAATTATTTTCCTTTTCAGCCTGCAGAATTTCCTCCATGAATCTTGCACGGGACCCAGAAGCCACTGATTTTCTGGCAAGAACCATTACACGACGACCACGGGGAGGAGGGGGGGGCTGGGTTAGGATTAGATATGGGTTCTGGAATATGAGGGTTTTCAGGGGTTGAGGTTCATTCTGAAGATTGAGAACTGTATACAGATGGAGAATTCGAATGTGATTCATAAATACCTCCATCATAATCACGATTCGGCGATGAAGAAGAAGGAGCAGGTGGTGGTGAAGACATGATTACGAGTGTTGTTCAGGAAGAAAAGAAAAGTCATCAGTCTTGGGTTCGAGAAAAGTGAGATGAACTTGGATCGACGGTTACTTTATGAAGAAAAGAGTAATGATGATCCTTACATAAGATATGGCTATTAATTATACAATGAACATAATATTTATTCAATTTGGAGTCTAATAGTTGTAGGAGTGCCTTTGATTAGATAGTTAAGAGTTCCCTACCTCTAGGCTAATTGAGTACTGATGGGACTCCTTGGAACGGGGTCATTTAGGGATTGGTACAAAGATTTTGAAATGAACCAAATATAGATAGAATCCTGCTCATGTGTGACTGTAATTAGTTCAATAATTGTATGGAGATGAGCACGTACCTTGTCAGTCAGATGAACCAGCAGAGATGAACCAGGTTCATCGTGTTAAAGTCCTTAATTTGCCTCAATTTACAATGATAGAGAAAACATCATTAGCAACCAAGGAATCATATTAATACATGGCAAGAGAGTATGACGGTAAAGTCATGATGCTGAGCAATGAGACTGGTTGATTATCTATGTTAGTGTTTCTAGCCAAAAAAAAATTCATTTTTTTTCAATCAGGTGATTTGAATCATCCCTAATTCAAGCTTATTTCTCTCAAAATGCTGCCTACTCAGTGCTTTAGTAATGGTATCTGAAATTTGTTGATCAGTAGCACAAAATTCAATTGAGATCATTCATATTTCATAGTTATCCCTCAGGAAATGGTGCCTAACATCTATGTGTTTAGTTCTCTTATGATGAACCGAGTTCTTCGTCATACTAATGGAACTAGTGTTATCAAAGAAAATAGGAATGCATCCCACATCTATACAAAAGTCCATGAGTTTTTGCTTGATCTATAGCAACTGAGCACAACAAGAGGCTGTAACCACATATTCAGCCTCAGCAGTAGACAAGGCGGCTACTAAATTTTGTTTGTTGGTAGCCCAAGACACAAGGCATGAACCTAGAAAGTGAGCCATACCTGAAGTACCTTTCCTGTCAACCAGGAAACCTGCATAATCAGTATCAGCATATCCTACAAGATCGAAATTACTATCTTTAGGATACCGAAGGCACAAATCAGTGGTGCCTTTCAAATATCTCAAAATTCTCTTCACTGCTGTGAGGTGGGACTCCTTTGGATTTTTGCGAAACCTAGCACACAGTCGTACGCTGAACACAATATCAGGTCTGCTGGAAGTGAGATATAATAGAGACCCAATCATCCCTCGTATAGCTTCTGATCAACAGATGAACCAGGTTCATCCACATCCAATTTTGTAGTTGTGGCTATGGGAGTGTCTACTTCCTTTGAGTCTTCCACTTTAAATTTCATGAGAAATTCTTTCACATACTTGATTTGCAAGCCTAAGAAGAAGTTTAGCTCACCCATCATACTCATCTAAAACTCACTCCCCATAAGGATAGCAAATTCCTTGCTCAATTTTCAAAAGTCGCCCCAAATATAATATCATCCACATAAATTTGCACAACCAAAAGATCCTTACCCTTTTCCTTTAAGAACAAGGTACTGCCAATTTTGCCTCGTTTGTACCCATGTTCTAGAAGGAATTTTTATAATCGTTCGTACCATGTTCTTGGTGCTTGTTTGAGACCATACAGAGCCTTGTCGAGTTTGTGTACGTGGTCAGGTGACTCCTTGCTTTCAAAACCTGGAGGCTGCTTGACAAATACATCTTCCTTCATATAGCCATTGAGAAAGGCACTCTTAACATCCATCTGATGAAGAGTAAATTCCATGTGTGCAGAAAATGCTATAAGAAGTCTGATTGCCTCCAGTCTTGCCATAGGGGCAAAGGTCTCATCATAGTCAATTCCCTCTTCTTGACTATACCCTTGAACAACTAGTCTTGCCTTATTTCTTGTAACAGTTCCATCCTCATCGAGCTTGTTCCTGAACACCCACTAGGTGCCAATCACTGATTTGTCTAGTGGCCTAGGTACCAAGTGCCATACTTGACTTCTTTCAAACTAATTCAGCTCTTCTTGCATAGAATTTACCCAATTAGCATCTTGTAGAGCTTCCCCATTGTTCTTTGGTTCGATCATGGATAGAAAGCCATCAAATGCACACACATTTTTCAAGGATGATCTTGTTATTATTCTGGATATCAAATCTATTATGATGTTCCCAATAGGGTGAGAACTCTGATATCTGTGTGGTTTGAGTACCAGCTGTTCATTCCTAGACAATTCCATGGTGTTTTGTTTTTGTTGAGCAGGATCAGGGTCAGGTTGCATATGTTGAATTCCCCCTATCATGTTGCTTGGGGTAGTTGCACCTGGTCCATCACCTGTTCTATCTTCCATGTTTGCTTCAATGTTTTCACTGCTTCTCACCAGTCTAAGCTCCTCATCCTCTGGTTCCTGTCTCTCAGCAAGAGTGTTAGTTTCATCAAAGACAACATGTACACTTTCTTCTACACACATAGTTTATTTATTATATACTTTATAATCTTTTCTATGTTATGAATATCCCAATAATACCCCCTTATCACTTCTGGGGTAAAATTTTCATAGGGAATCTTTGCCATTATTATGCACAAAACACTTGCATCCAAAATCCCTAAGGTGGGATATGTTGAGCTTTCTCCCTTGAAGTAATTCATATGGAGTTTTCTCTACCAGAGGTCTGGTCATGCATCTATTGATTATGTAACAAGCAGTGCTTATTGCTTCAGCCTAGAAGCTGTACGGTAGTTTTCTATATAGAAGCATGGTTCTTGCCATGTATTCAAGAGTTCTATTTTTTCTTTCAACAACCCCATTTTTCTGTGGGGTTCTAGGAGCAGAAAAGTTATGATTAACACCATGTTCATCACAGAACTCAACAAACTTAGCATTCTTAAATTCAGTACCATGGTTAGATCTTATTGATACTAGTTGATGTCCTAATTGATTTTGAGTTTTCTTGACAAATGAGGCGAACATATCAAATGCTTCATCCTTAGATGCCAGGAATAAGGTCCAAATGAACCTTGAATAATCATCAACTAGCACCATCACATATCTCTTACCACCTCTGCTTAGAGTTCTCATAGGACCACGCAGATCCATATGAACCAGTTCCAAGTGTTGGTGGTACTGATTATTACTTACTTTTGAAAGAGGACCTTACCTGCTTCCCTCTTGCACATGGCTCACAAAATTTTTCCTTCTTGAACTTAATGTTAGGAAGTCATACCACTAATTCCTTCAAGAATAGTTTGTTAACACGAGTCAGACTCGCATGGCCAAGTCGTTTCTGCCACAGGAGGGGATCACTGTCCAACATACTTAGGCAAGTGAGTCATTTTCAGATAGTGTGGACAAGTCTATGACATAGATGTTATTCATTCTTTTTCCTTGCAAAACAATTTTGTCAGTAAGTAGGTTAATCACAAAACATTATGTGGAAGTAAAGGCAACCAGGTTACCTCTGTCACACAGTTGTGATACACTGATCAGGCTATATTTCAAGCCATCTATCAGATACACATGTTCAGTGGATCATGCGTCATCCTTACCTACCTTACCAACCCCAAAAATTTCACCTTTCTTACCGTTTCCAAATGAGACATTTCCTCCTTTGAGACGTTCAAGTAAAAGGAACTGGTCCATGTTCCCTGTCATATGCTTTGAGCAGCCACTATCCAAATACCAAATTTGGCTGCCTCTTCTCACTTGAACCTACAAAAAGAATCAGGGGTTAGTTTCAAGAACCCAGACTAGTTTGGGTCCTTTTCTATGAGAGAATGGATGAATCAATTTTTTTCTGGCCTAATTTGGTAGCCAATTTTTCATTTTGACAAACCTCTCAGTTTTTCGACTGGCCTGCTCTTTTGCATTACACTCATATTTGTAGTGGCCAGTCTTACCACAAAGGGTGCAGATTTTTTTCTTAGGGAGAGTGAGATACTTGCTTTTGGGATCACACTTAGGCAATTGACTTCCTAAGCCAATCCCTCTCTAGTTGCTACTATGATTCTCTTGAAGCCATATCAGGGCATCAGATGATTTATTCCATTTACAAGTTCGATCTAACTCATGTTTGACTTTGCCAAGTTCTTCGTTAAGTGGATGAACCTGGTTCAACAAGATAGTGTTTTTCTTGTCAGATTCACTGACTCTGATTTCCAGGTTTATGCACTTTGCTTTTGGCATTGCACATTCTTTAGATAGTTGATCCTTCTCTTTGGTTGTTTCCTCAGAATCATCTATGAAATCAAGTAGCAACTCAGAGAGTTTTTCTTTAGATAGGAACTTTGCTTTGTTTTTAAGATGGGAGGTACTTACCTATGGTTCTTCAAGTGATTCCATATTAGATTCTCCAATAGCCATAAGCGTCTGATCTTCAGCCTCCCCATCTTCTGATTCCTCGCCTAAACTTTCCCCATAAGTAGAAACTATAGCTTTTGTTGTGTTTTTCTTGGGTTAGACCTGTTCCTTCTTTCATATCTCTCCTTTTTCCATTCTACTTCCCATTGAGGACAGTTTTTGATGAGATGGTCAGTCTTACCACATTTTTAGCATCCCTCATTGGTTGGCCTTTCTGGAGTTTTTGCTTTATTGTAGTTTCCTCCTCTACAGATACCCTTCTTCCTCATGAGAAAGTTTCTGAATTCTTTGGTAATCATGGCCGTCTCATCTTCCTCCAGATCTGCTCACTCAGTGATTCTTAGTGCTAGACTCCTCTCTTTATTTGGACCATCCATCTTCATTGTCTGCCTTCTGAGTTCATAAGCAGTGAGGTTTCCAATCAGCTCATCCAATCTCAGGATTGCCATATTTTTGGATTCCTGGATAGTAGTATTTTGATTTCCCAGGAAATCGGAAAGTCCCTTGTTAGGATCTTCTCAACCCTGTCCTCTTCAAGAATGACTCTTTCAAGAGACTTCAGTTCATTAGTCAAGGTTGTGAACCTTGTGTACATATCTTGGATAGTCTCTCCTTCTTTCATAGTGAAGTTTTCATACTGAGAGTATAGTAGAGTACCTCTTGACCTTTTTACCTGAGGTGTTCCTTCATCGGCTACTTGCAAGTTATCCCAGATTTCTTTGGCACTAGTGCAACTTTGGATTCTGTTGTACTCGTCTAGACCTAGTCCACACACTAGCCACTTTTTGGCCTTTGCATTCTTCTCCCATTTCTTCAGATCCTCGGTAGTTCAGTCAGCTCTAGTCTTTGGTATATCTATACCTTTAGCAGTCTTCATCATGGTAGCAAGAGCACCATCAGTGACTATGTCCCAGATTTCATAGTCTTCTCCAATAAGGTGGTCCTTCATCCTGTTCTTCACCAAGAGTAATACTGCAAATTGAAGAGTGGTGGCCTTGCAGTTGATTGACCTTCCCAGTTTCCATGGGATACTCATCTTGATCTTCTCCAAGGTGTTAGCCTTTCAAGGATAACCCGCTCTGATACCAATTGATCTTTTATACGTCAATATCACACAAGAAGATAAGTTAGTTTGTGTGGTATCCAACTTTTCGAGTGTTGTCTCTCTAGAAGAACCTGGTTCTTCTTGGTGTTCCAACTTCTATTTTTGCAAAATAATAAAAGTAGTAAAGTAAAAACACAGAGTCTTTACGTGGAAAACACCTGGCTCAAAAGGTGAAAAAAACACGACCTACTCCCAGTAGGATTTGCTCAAACTCTTCACTAAAACTCTGAGCCAAACGGACTTAAAAAATAAACTCTTTTGTAATCCTAGGACTAACTCTAATCCCTTTGTAGTAACTAGCCTCTAGCTAATTTCTACAAGCTTAAAGTTAACTCTAACTTGAACAATGTGTACCTATTACAATTGCTTCTATGAAAGCTGAAAAGATACAATATGAAACTGCCTACTACAACCAACTAGACTCAATGACAAACATATGGAACATGTTCTTCTAGCTGGTCTGTGGCCTTTGTATCGCATAGTAATTCTGCTTACAAAATCTCTGGGAATTTTGCTTTTAGATCTTGATTCACTTCTGCACTTGTGCGTTCTTGATTCAAGCAATAATACTTCAATTATTTATAGAGTCAGTTGTTGAGTTTGTCATTCAGTTCTGGTACACCTCTTCCTGGGAGAAATACTTCGTATTAAACTCAACTTCCTTCCTTCATTATTGTCCTTGCTAAATTAAACTTCTATTCTCTTATCAATTTGCAACTTTTTTGAATTAGAAGACACTCTCCTTGTTCATTGATACTTCACAATCGCATTCATATCATATGCATATATGGTTCATGTGCCAACGGGTCAGGTCAAGTATGTATGCTCTGATGGACCTGGTTCAACTGCCCATTTTTCAATCTTCAAAACTATGTAGTGACTTGGGTCAGCAAATTTTCTTTTCTCAGCCTCTACATGTGCTAAGCTACCCATGGATCGGCGACTTAAGGCATCGGCTACCACATTAGCTTTCCTTGGATGGTAGAAAATGTTGACATCGTAATCTTTTAATAACTCAAGCCATCGCCTTTGTCGCAAATTCAACTCTTTTTGCTTGAAGATATATTGCAGGCTCTTATGATCTGTAAATACATCAACATGAACACCATACAATTAATGCCACCATATCTTAAGCGCATGGACAACCGCAACAAACTCGAGGTCATGGGTCGGATAGTTCCTCTCCGGCTTTCTTAACTGCCTTGAAGCATACACAATTAACTCACATGTTCCATCAGTACACACCCTAACCCGACACATGAGGTATCACAATACATAGCATAACCATTTAGACCCTCTAGAAGTGCTAGAACTGGCGTTGAGGTAAACCTGTTCTTAAGCTCTTGAAACTCTTCTCTCAAGCCTCTGTCCACTGAAACTTAGTTGCTTTCTGCGTCAACTTCGTTAATGGTGCCGAAAGGGAAGAAAAACCATCTACAAACCTCCAGTAGTATCCTGCTAAGACTAGAAAGCTACGAACCTCTGTTAGAGTGGTAGGTCTAGGCTCCTGGTCCTGTCGACCCGCTAAAGCATAGATAAGATTTTGGTTACCACCTGAACTGGAACCTCTACCTCTGCCTCGACCACTACCAGCCGCAGACTGAGACTCGCGCCTTGAACGATGCACAGACATAGATGACACTGTTGCTAAATTTGTTGATTGTGCCTATAGCCCTAGAATCTTTATTTGGGAAATCTCGCATCATATGCCCCAGACGTCCATATGTATAACAAGCATCAGAACCGGCTCGGCATTGGCCCAAGTGTCCTCTACCACAGATGTCACAACGTGGCATAACTGACTATGTGTGCCCTAAACTTCACTGCCGTTGCAAACCCGATACCCATGAGCTCTTACATGATCCTGATTAAGTATAACGGCCATACATATAACCCTATAACTGAGGTGGCAGAGGCCTATGTGTCCGTTCGATGTACTGGGGCCTATAACTACCCTCAGACTGCTCCTGAGACTCGCGCCTGAACGATGCACAGACATAGATGATACTGTTGCAGAATTCGTTTATTGTGCCATAGCCCTAGAATCTCTATTTGGGCAATCTCGCGTCATATTCCCTAGACGTCCACATGTATAACAAGCATCAGAATCAGATCGGTATTGGCCCAAGTGTCCTCTACCACAGATGTCACAACGTGGCATAAATGACCATGTGTGCCCTAAACTTCACTTTCGCTGCAAACCCGACGCGTGTCAGCTCTCACATGGTCCTGATTGAGTATAACGACCATACATATAACCCTGTAACTGAGGTGGCAGAGTCCTATGTGTCCGTTCGAAGTACTAGGACCTATAACTACCCTGAGACTGCTCCTGAGACCTAGCAAATCTCATCCCCCTATGCTGCCTTGACTGAGTCCTCCCCGTATCTTGTTGCTGCCGCCTACCCCTTTAAATATTTTGGACGAATGCCTAAATTCGGGAGATATCCATATTATCATACAATGTAGTGGTGGCACATGCCTCGGTCAACTCTGGGGCCAATCTTGCTATAAACCTATGAATCCTGTCATGCATAGTAGAAACTATGGATGGTGCATATCTGGAAAATGAGTCAAAATGGAGACTATATTCTCGAATACTCATATTCCCCTGCTTGAGGGCTAGAAACTGATTGACTCGGTCTTGTCGGATCTCTCGCGGTAAGTACTGGTCAAGGAAAGCATCCAAAAATTCCTCCCAAATAGCTGGAGGTGAACCACGTCCCCTAGACCTTTCCTATCCCTCGTACCAAAGGATGGCTATATCTTGGAGTAGAAAAGTTGCTAACTAAACTGCCTCTTTCTCCGTGGCATGCATAACCTGAAAGATCCTGCGAAGCTGATGTATGAAATCCTGCGGGTCTTCCCTCGTTCTACAACACGATTTAGATTTGAAAAAAAAGTAACGAACTCCTAAATTCCATGTAGACCACTGCTTATATAATGTGGTGCACCACACATCTATAAACCAGACCCTACTAGACACGACTTGTAGACTCCCTAGGATAGATTTGCTCTTATAACACCTTTGTCACGCACCGAACTTGGTGGACGAGACCGACACCGTTTGAATATACATACATATATATGTGTATATAATGCCGTTTGAACCATATTTAGCCACTTTGGGCAACATCATAATCAAATACCAGCTGATCGGGTAGTGGTGCGTATATAACACCGTAACCTTTTCCCATATCCCTTATACATATATTTACATATATACGCGTATATAACGCAATCTGGTCATGGGTCAATGTGCATATGTAAATGCATGAAATGCATATGAAATACGTCAATAAAATCTCTCGGTACGTCATAAGGCCATTATTCTTCTGATTAATATCATGAAATAAACTTTACCAATATACGTATTTTCGAGACCCATGAAAAGAAGATAATAATAATTCACATGGGGAATCAATAATATAGACACCCCTAGTATTTCTATGAATAGAGTAATTTATGGAAACCATGAGTTTGCTCGTTTCTTCCGTATATTTTGAATTATGCTAAAGAAAGAAGGAATAGCCTAAACATACCTGGAGTAGGGAAATATTCGTATGAAATTCTTGGAAAAGGTTGCATGGTACTCTCTTAGAATCGCAAAATCTCATGTTGCTACTGTGCTGAGAAATCTCGTTGGATTTTGCTTTAAGAATGAAAATCTACACTGTCGCAGTGAACTTAATGTGCTAAAGAAAAATTTGAAATTGGTAAACATTGGGTGATCGTTGGCTGCTAAGAGTGACCGAGAAGGGAAACAAAACAACTCCCCAGAACTCTCTTAATCCATCAACCCCTAACTTAAAATGGGATTGTTGCCTTTTTTTTCGTATTGAATATATTAGAAGTGAAGTGTTTTTTTGAGAATGGACTATCAGAATGCTCACGTTATTCCTAGATATTGAAAAACATTGAAATGAATTTGCCAGGTTTGTCTTGAAAGCTTTAAAGGTGGAGGTGTCTTGTAACTGGGGCATTAAAATGCCACCTAAGAGTCATTTTCTTAATAAGGGCTTGCTGCCATGTTTTGGTGGTGGGAATTATTGATCCTTGTCCACTTACTAGTTAATTAGGTAATGTCTCGTTACCCAGTAATTAACCAATTACCCGCATAATTAAAAATTATCTCAACTTACTTAAAATTCTACTTATTTTTAATACACTTTATACATCATACTATCATGGTCATATGGTACCTTGTATGGTACTAGTCTATAAATATCGGGTATTAACGCTTGACCCGAATTTTATCCCAACATGCCAAATTTGGACGAAAATTGATTTTCTTTGACTTGCTTCCCCTTTCACCTTAACGAAATTACTCACCACTTGTTTGAAATAGTATAATTCTTATAATCTCCAAATAATCTTTTCCTTAGACTGATGTCAATTGCCTTATGACAAATTTAAGGTACAATACTACAGGGTGCAACATCTTCATAATTTAATATTGCTAAGCGTAACATCATCGTAATATAATACTGCGGTACGTAATATCGATGTAATATTGTGGGGCATAACATCATTCCCCCCTTTGGAACATTTGTCCTCGAATGTTGACTGATGCTCTTTTTATTTTCATAACTTATAGCTCTTTTGAATCCTCAATACTCTCCTTGCCATTTAGGCCTCTTTCCCATGTCGTGACTTGTGATCGAATTCCTTCCAAAATTATAACGGTTGCTACCTTCTATCATGCAGTCTCTACGATACTGACCTTCTAAGTGTGCCTATGCGACTCTTCTCTCATTTTTCCTCCAGCTTTTTGCCGATCTCTAGACCTTACTTTGTAAACATATACAAGGCTTAATAGGATGCCTCTATGGGCATCTATAGGTGTATTGAAGTTCTTCGCTTGGTACTTTTTATAACTTGCAAATATGGTTATATCTTATTTCATAGACCTTGTTATCAATTTGCATGACTTTACCGCATCTACAGAGGTCATACTATACCATAATTCTTACTTTGATTTATCATTACTGAGGTCTACAACCAACTCCAAGCTACTCTCGTTGCTTATCCTATATGCATAAAGTTAAGTCTTTTAATGCTTCTTCATTACTGTTCATCTTAAGACTGATGGCCTAATCTCATCTCGTACTTTGTAACTTTTATCCATCTAGTTTTGATTCACCTCAATGTTGATCTGCATTCTTTCATTGATAACTTGAAACTTCTTGCATAATACATTTCTACTAGGGCTTATGATGCATCGAGGAATATTTGAAGTGATTTTCCTAATCAACTTAGGGGTGATATTGTACTTCAATAATCGTATTTATAGCATCCCAATGTGATTCACCTTACGTGGGTATTTTTATCCCCTTACATTTCATGCAATCCTCTTCGAGTCATTACTTAATCGAAGGCCCAAACGTCATCTTTTTTCTATCACAATTACACCATCATTTATTACCAGGGTGGCATCCTAAATGCTATTAGTCTTAGACTCTTTTGAGTTCATTCAGGCTATAGTGACCTTTGTATAATTTAGAGAAACCATCTGCTCTTCTTGTTTTCATAGGCTTAATCCTGAGGACTTATCCATTTTCGTTACCTTCTTACTCGCCCTTTCTTATCCTTACTCTTGTCTTCTAGAACCTTATCGCTTCATAATACAATGGCTAGTGACCTACAAAACTCTATTTACATTATTTGTAACCTTTCAACTTACTTGCATCAAAGATTTCCTAATGTCATTCTGGGACATCAAGCGAGACATCACATCGTATCTAACTCTTCATTACTGTCTTAATTAGCCTCCTCAATACCTAGAAACCATAGGCTATGAGATATGCCACTGACTATGTCGCTATCATTCCTAGATACTGAATCCCAGCACTTCTAGCCTTCTACCCAAAGTATGGACTATT
Source organism: Nicotiana paniculata (assembly GCA_005239505.1). Taxonomy (NCBI): domain Eukaryota; kingdom Viridiplantae; phylum Streptophyta; class Magnoliopsida; order Solanales; family Solanaceae; genus Nicotiana; species Nicotiana paniculata. The sequence continues at coordinate 176,764 of ML355104.1, forward strand.
CACATATTCTGCCTTTGAGTATCTCGTACGTTGTTCACATTTACCTTACTTACCTTAAAATATCACATCGTATCTTCTATATCTTTCATAACCTCCCTTCCACATAGGTATAATTCATGTCCATAACTTGAAGCTCTATTATAATACTCGCACCTCTGGTACATACACAATATAGTGAGAGCTTCGTATTGACTTCTTATGTGGCTGGTACTTCTTCTAACTGGCTTTCTTGTAGAGCCATTATTGATTATGATTGTTGTGTTATTTCTCTTGAACATCTGATATTAAGAGCGATTTTGTCATGTTCTCTATCACAGCTTCTATATTTTTTCTAGGTACAATAATCAGACTCCTGATTTACTTAGGTGGTGTAATTCTTTAGTTTCCTCTTCTTTCTGATCAACCTTTATGTAGGCTTAAGCTATCTTCTGATCTTCGTCTCCTGATATTAGTTATTACTTTAGCCTTTCATAGGCGATGAGGGATATCCATGATAAAATCCTTTAACAATTCAATCCTTCGTCTATGACCTGGGCTCAATTCTTTCTTTTAATGTATACCAGAAACTTCTACGGCTGTATATGTTGCAAGTATAAAACTTCAAACTCTTAAGTGCATTCATAAGGTCACCGGCTCGGGATCATTGATCGAATAATACCTTTCGTTCCTTCTTAGCTTTCTTTAACGTAAGCTATTATTTTTCATGGTCTTTATGTCCCCTTGTTGCGAGCATACTTAGCTTACCTTAGTTCCTATATATACCAAAGTTTTCATGTAACTCATGTGATCTCGAATGTTACTTTTAATTTTACTTCCCGTTCATTAGCCACGGTAGGTGCCACTTCCTTTGGAGTGCTTACAATTTTGTTGTGAGACTGTTGTTACACGAGCATTTACTCTTTAGGTCGTTGTGCTTAGATTGAAGCCATCTTCCTTATTTCCTCAGCTAGTCTTTCGTTGTAGTACTTAGGGAGAACCCCTGACTATTGTAAAGCTTTGAGCTTGTTACAGACCCTTTCGATGTCCTTCCTTACCTATAATTATTCTTAGTTACTTACCTCCATGACCTTATGCTTGTAGGGCTGCTTCTGAACTGATATTTTTTACTGTCTTCCAGATGGCGCTCTCTTTTACTTTTGTAATACTTATACGGTATCTTTAACTAGCCCAACTCCTATCTGAATATTTCTCAAGGGTCATATGTCATAACTGGAAGGAATAATTACCAAGGTTGGGGTTCCTTATGTTTATCTTGCACAATCTGTTGATTTGTCTGCAACCTCTTGTCTGGACATAACTAAGTCCCTCCTAAATCAACTACATAATTACTCGTTTTCTCATTCTTATATCATTACTCCGCGTAATCTTCCTTGGGTTATTTCCTTTGTCTTAACTTACATCTTGCACTGGCTCCTTACTTTCAATGACATCCCGGGCGTACACCTTGACTTCCTTTCCTTGACGTCATGCTTGCATAATGTTCTGGAATCGTAGCATATGTGTAGGATATAGATAAGTGTCATCTCATTCCTCTTTCATTTATCACATTTTTCCTTTACCATTACATAGTCACTAGAACCACTTAATTCTGGCTTAATGCCACATTACTCCATATTCCCCCCTTTAGGGATATACTAAAAACTGAAGCCACGAGGATCTACCTATATATATTTTACCTCTTCATCTTTGGCGTCGTTTCTCAACATCAATAATCCTTACTTCCCTTGCGGAAATTCTTCTGTACCAAGGATGACAAATTCCCTTACTCGCGAGGGTGGCACTTAGCGTAACTGACACATACAGTCTCTTAAGCTTAACTTTGCTCATATTGCTCCCTCTAGGGAAGCGTCTCCCTAAATGACTATTCTCAGAATTCATCCTGAATCTTCTTTTGTGTTCCGTCCTATTATTGCCAGAATGTGATCTAAAATTCTCATGATGCTGCCTACTACCAAATCACTCAGTCCCTAATTCATTTTTAATTTATCTTTTTTGCCAGCCCATACTGATTTCTGGTACTCTATGGATTAACTCTCCCCTCTGGTAGTCATGTTGGAGTTACAAACTTATTTCTCGAAATGAGGATATAACCTTATGGCATATACTCTTTCGTTGTCTTAAGGACTGTCACCTCTCGTCTTTTCATTCTCTTCACTAGACTGTGTACTGTCATTTCTTCTTCTTATTTTTTTCTACCGTATTTATCCATGTATCATACCTTATTCATAATGCTTCATTATCTCTCTTCTCATTACTCTGCTAATATTTCTGCATATCCTCTTTCTTCTGAAAACACGACATTGTTTCGCTTTTAGCTCTCCTTGCTTCATTCATCGGCTATCTGGGTTGCTCAACATCCTCGATCTACTAGGGATGAGAGCCACACTTAAGGTAATATTTATCCTATCCAGGCTTTCAGTGCCTATCTTCTGAATTCTAGTATTCACATCTAATTGTAATATTCTAGAGTGCACCATTTGGGTGTCTCACAAGAAGATCTATTGGTACATTTGTAATACCCTTTGGAAATGTCAAATGACGCAAACAGTTCACCTATCATATCTTCTTATACTACTTCTGATAACCCCCATAGGGCATACCTGGAATGGATGCGACCAATTGTATATACCTCTGTTACTATTGAATATAACTCAAAAAGCTTACGTTCCTCAGGTTGAATTATAAACATTGTTAACCTTTGTTGATTGGGCGCCTCATACCCTTCTTTATCTTGCTTCTTTTGCTTGTTGAAACTTGTATTTATCTTCTTAATCTCTCATTTTCTTTCATCATAAAGGTGGATAGGCATTCTTTCCTTAAGGCTTCTTATCAAGAGGCTTACACCTTTCAGTACGCACATGACCTGCTGAAGATCTCACATTTACTTTCATAAGCATGATACAAAGTCGAGTTCCTCTAATTCAACACTTCCACAGATATATATCTTATCGATCATCTTTCTGAACGTATGCATTGTCTTATTACGAATAAAAATAGAAGTTCGGGACTTGAATTCTTGTAAGTGAGCTCTACCACACGATCTAGAGTAAGAAGAAAGAGTGACAGTCTTAAATGCCCTGTAGCCTCCTTCTTATAAGTGTGGTGCATGACACACCCATAAACAAGACTCTACTAGACAAGGCTTGTAGCCTCCCTAGGACATAACTGCTCTGATACCACTTTTTTCACAACCCAGATTGATGGGCCGCGACGGGCACCCGGTACCTTACATCATCATATACACGTGACATATGGGCCTAATAGGCCAACATAATCATTTATAAACTCAAAACATAGGCTAACAAGATCGTACAATCTTCCACGTATACGAGATATGTTTACAAGCCTCTAAGAGTACATAAATATCATACAGGTCGGGATAGAGTCCCGCTATACCAAACAATACCCGTCTAAATCATACTAACGAAACAAGCGATTCTGAAGCAAATGGAGCGCACCAACATCTTCTGTTGAGTTGATAGCCTACTTGGAGGGCTCTCGACCTGTCTATAGGGACCTGCGGGCATGAAACGCAGCATCCCCAGGCAAAAGGGACGTCAGTACGAATAATGTAACGAGTATGTAAGGCATATAAATAAGTACATAAGAGACATGGAAGCAATATATAGCACATGACTCAACCTGTAAGCCTAAATAGCTGTGTAAATAATAAATTACTTTTAACGTCATGCATATGCATATGAATGTCATGTCATGCGTAGGTACATGTTTCATAACATCATCAGCCTCTGAGGGCATCCCATCATATCATATCGGCCACAGTGTGCAAAATCATCATTGTATACCAGCTGATCAGGTGGTTGTGCGTATATAACGCCATAACCTTTCCCATATCCCATATACATATATATAGATACATATATACGCATATATAACGTCATTTGAATATACATACATATATACGCGTATATAACGCCGTTTCAACCATATTTCAGCCACTGTGGGTTACATCATAATCATATACCAACTGATCAGGTGGTGGTGCGTATATAATGTCGTAACCTTTTCCCATATCCCATATACATATATTTACATATATACGCGTATATGACGCCATATGTTCATGGGTCAATGTGCATCTGTAAATGCACGAAATGCATATGAAATACGTCAATAAAATCTCCCGGTACGTCATAAGGCCATTATTCCTCTGATTAATATCATGAAATAAACTTTACCAATGTACGTATATTCGAGACCCATGAACAGAAGATAATAATAATTCACATGGGGAATCAAGAATATAGACACCCCTAGTATTTCTATGAATAGAGTAATTTATGGAAACCATGAGTTTGCTCGTTTCTTCCGTATAATTTGGACTATGCCAAAGAAATAAGGGATAGCCTTAACATACCTGGAGTAGGAAAACATTCGTATGAAATTCTTGGAAAAGGTTGCACCGTACTCTCTTAGAATCACAAAATCTCATGTTGCTACTGTGCTGAGAAATCTCGTTGGATTTTCGTTTAAGGAAGAAAATCTTCACTGCCGCAGTGAACTTAATGTGCTAAAGAAAAATTTGAAACTGGTAAACACTGGGTGATCGTTGGCTGCTAAGAGTGACCGAGAAGGGCAACAAAACAACTCGCCAGAACTCTCTTAATCCATCAACCCCTAACTTAAAATGGGATTGTTGCCTTTTCTTTTGGTATTGAATATATTACAAGTGAAGTGTTTTTTTTAGAATGGACTATCATAATGCTCATGTTATTCCTAGATATTGAAAAACACTGAAATGAATTTGCAAGGTTTCTTTTGAAAGCTTTAAAGGTGGAGGTGTCTTGTAACTGGGGCATTAAAATGCCACCTAACATGAAATGACTAAGAGTCATTTTCTTAATAAGGGCTTTCTGCCATGTTTTGGTGGTGGGAATTATTGATCTTTATCCCTTTATTAGTTAATCAGGTAATGTCCCGTTACCCAGTAATTAACCAATTACCCTCATAATTAAAAATTATCTCAAATTACTTAAAATACTACTTATTTTTTTAATACACTTTATATATCATACTATCATGGTCATATGGTACCTTGTATGGTACAAGTCCATAAATATCGGGTATTAACGCATGGCCAGAATTTTATCCCAACATGCCAAATTTGGACGAAAATTCATTTTCTTTGACTTGCTTCCCCTTTCACCTTCACGAATTTACTCACCCACTTGTTTGAAATAGCATAATTCTTATAATCACCAATTAATTTTTTCCTTGGACTGATGTCAATTACCTTAACGTACAATACTACAGGGTGCAATATCGTCGTAATTTAATACTACGAAGCGTAACATCATCGTAATATAATACTGCGGGACGTAATATCTATGTAATATTGTGGGGCATAACACATCCAATATTCTACAGTCCTTCACAATCGCAATCAAGGAATAATCCGCCAACAAAAACATTCAGTCTCTGAGCCTCACGGATACTAGACTTTTCATACCCAAACGCAACACCGCTTCTCAAATAGCTGACACGTAATTCATACTCCATCATTTCACGGAGAAACATCCATAAGTCGAAACACAATGTACCTGCCAATAAGCAACTCTACTTCGATGGGAATCCCATAGTGCCAACAAGACTTCTACACCCGAAATTGTCCGAGACATCAAGAACTCGTATCCTTCCCTCCAAAACTAAATTGCACCCTTGTACATGCAACCTTTCGAACCCACACGGCGCGTCGCCTCTAACATGCTAACTCGCAACACTACGGAAGTCTCATAGTCAACTCTGAACCATAAGCAATTTGAACACCTCATCATCCACGCATCTTTCATTTAACTCAATCCAAGAGAACACATAACCATGATAAGTTAGACCGTGGTCATAACCATGATAAGTTCTTCGGAACTTAGTAACACATAATCAAGTAATCAGAACCACTCACCTCTAACTCAACCAGGTCACGGCGACTGCCAACCCGAAAGTAAATCAAGCTAATATAACGGCCCTAAGGGAACTTCCTGGGAACCCAAAGCCATTTCTTGCATCACTCCAACATTTACATGTAGACCTTCCTTGACAAGGAAATGCCGCAGATTCAATATGGTTATTGTGGGCCTCGACTCTATCTTGTTTAACAATCTAGTTGTGTGAGAAGCGAGTTGTTTTGTTACAAGTCCAAGTACTTGTGCGAATAGTCTAGAACTTTCCCCGAATGTGTTTCTAGGCAAAATTCTATGTTTTTCTTGGCTTGAGAAGTGATTGTAGGCTCTCCTTAACCTGTTTTGAAATTTTTGAAGGCCCACCAATGATGTTATCCTAGTCAGCCCCTTTGATCCTAAAGCCTTTCTCATTTGATAACCATGTTACAAGCCTTTACCCGTTTTGTAGTGACCCCCTCTTGGCACCCGAGCTTTCCTTAACACTCATGAGAAGCAAATTAGCGAAAACATAAGTTTGGGGGAGATAGGAGGAGTTTTAAAGTGGTGTCAAGGTACAAAAATAGAAAAGAAATGAAGAAAATGAAAGGAAAAAAAGAAAAGAAATAAATAACAAAGGAAAAACACAAAAAGAAGTGAATAAATTGAATAGTTCAAGGGATTCAAAGAAAAGCAAAAGTGCAAAGCATGGAAAAAAATAAAGAAGGAGAAAATGAATATCATGACCAAGAAAGAGTGATGTCAAGCCTCTCTAGTTCCCCTAAGAAAAAATAAAATAACTCAAAGAGTCGCAAAACATGATCCAAAAAGAGAAAATCGAGTGCTTAAGAAATATGAACCTGTTCTATTCCAGCATTTCCTACCTTAGTCCAAAAGCCTTCATTACATGCCGAAAAAGCCTTATGTGATTCAAGCCGACTGAGCTTACATTAGTGGTGATTTATATGAGGGAAAAGCATATGGTACTTAGAGTCGTACTTGTGACATTCTTTTGAGAGTGATGAGCGAACTTTTCACAAATCGTTGAATTGAGTGTTATATTCTTAAGTGAGATGAGTATGGATTTGGGATCCACAATGACATATATGAAAGAGCGAATTTCCTTGATGAGTAAAGTGAACTCTTGATGCTCAAGTGTCACATTAGAGCTATTTTTTCTTGAAACTTCAAAACATTTCCTTGTTGATAATTCATGAGTGTGAGGGTAATTGTTGGTCCTAATTGATATGTGTTTGATTCACCTTCAAAACATTTCTTTGTTGAATAGATTTTTTCTTGGGGAGGGGGGAATTACCTTATTTTCTTGAGGACAAGCAAAAGCTTAAGTTTGGGGGAGTTGATAAGTGGGGATTTTGACTACTTATTTGCATCCTTTGACTTTTGTTTAAGTTCAAAAATGTATAAAGGTATTCCCAAAAACTGATGAATTATGCTTACTTGCAGGAGTATTGGAAAACGAGGCAAAGTGATGAAATTCAATTCAAGAAAGAGTGTTTTTGAACAAGGACAAAACTCAACCAAACAGACTAAAGTGCGAACCGCAGAATTATGTCTGCGGCCGCAGAACGTGAAGAAAATTTAACAGTCTTGTAATGCAAAGTGCGGACCGCACAAAAGTTGTGCGATCGAAGAAGTCAAGGTTCAGAGAGTTGGAAATTCAAGACCATCAAGATCTGCGGGCCGCACTATAATTGTGTGGCCACATAACTCAAATGTACGGATGCACTCAGAATTGTGCGGTCCGCAGGACTCGTGAAGTGCGGCAGCAATTCAAAATTGTGCGGCCACAGAAACCACTCCTATCAAGAGCTGCAACAATGTGCCCACACACAGAATTGTGCGACCGCCAAAACTTTCGAAAGGGCAGTTTGTCCGAAATTTTTAGTTGTGTATAAATAATCCTTTTTTACGAAATTAGGAAATGTTTTGAATACCTGGAAGTTTGTTGCCGATTTTCTTTACTATTTTAGGAAACTTTATCATATCTTGTTGATTTTACATTGGATTTTCATATTTTTATCATTAAATATTATTTTAATCGTCTTTTCTTCTTTATTTTCTTCATCACCCAGTATGAGTAGCTAAATTTGTAGCTAGGGTTTTTACCCAACCCTAGTGTGGGTACAAAATGGGTGTTTGATTTAGGGCTTATTTATGGTTGGGTGTGTAATATTTATCTCAACTCTTGCTATAATTGCATAATCAATGCTTGCAAACGTTGATTCAAGCCTAATTGACCTAGTCTCTTCTTGAGAAAGAAATACTAAGTCTAGGAAAACATGGCTTACAAGAAATTGGGATGAACTCAAGAGATTGATAGTCCTAATTAAAGGGTTGAATCTAGAGATAGTAAAATCCAACCTTAGCATCTATCAACTATTTTGTGCGTTACCTATTTCGACTTGAGAAAGCCAAATTGGGCAAATCCACAATCTTACCGAGAGGTATTGAGTGGGTAATTGTGTGTTTATTTCTATAATAAACCCATACCAACAAAACGCGCTCTAAATCCCAAAACCTGTTAGGAAAACAACTAGGTGGAAGTAACAACCCTAGATCTTTTACATACTTGAAAAACAAAAACAAAAAATAGTATTCCCTACTTTTGTATTTGACATTTGCAAACCGTAGCATAATTTAGAAGTAGAATCAAAAAAAAATTTGTCGAAGTGAAACATAGCCACTTTACACGCTTAGTCCAAGTATATATACCTTATCCCATCTCCTTGTGGATTCGATCCTGACTCCTCGTTGGGTAATTATTATTGCAATCGACTGCTTCACAACCCCAATCCTATAGTTGTGGTATCTATGCAAGTAAAAGTATTGCATTTTTGTATCCTATAGGCATGTTATCTAGGAGTGTCCAATAATAGACACGGAGACAAGTGTGTGCATGTTTTGACATATGGGGTGAAAAGTGTGCGTGATTCCTATAGGCAAGCTTTCTATTGGTGTAAAACACATCAAACTAAATAGAATATATGGCATGTTGAACAAAAATCGAAAATAGACCACGTAGACCCTATAGGCATGTTTTCTACCCTTTTATGCAAGCATTAAAATGTACAATTTCCCCCGAATTTCACTAATTCCCCAATTGTTTATTTACAAGTTATGAGAAGCCCAGTTAATGAACATAAATATAAATATTACACACGGAAAACGGTAGTCCCAATAGTTGACTCAAAATGAAAATAACCTAGTACTGCATGGGCCTTCAACAAGCTCACATCCACACGAATAGCAGGCCAAGATCCAAGCGCCTCTCAAATAGGATATTGAGCCCATTTGCACAGCCCAAGGCCACACATGAATTCATACCAGGTCAGATAATTACAGATTGACCACTCAACCCAAATAAATTTATGAACCACAAATAAAATCAAATAAACACCCTTAAGGTAATACCTCATTGAGACGGGATTGTATGACAATGAGCAGGATTCATATAAAGCATATTGGTATTTCAGTAGCAAAAATGACATGTTTGACTAAACAAAGAACATAGGAATTAGGAGAATCTGTATGGCTTAACTTCAGCATGGTAAATTTTACATGGAAAATTATCAACATAGGTTCAATCATTCAATGGGTGATGGCATGCGGGGGACAAACATAACATTAAAACAATAAAGGGGATATGTTATTTAGAGTAATAGAATGAGCATGCGAGAAACATATAAGATGAATACGTTAAGCCTTCAAGAGTGAATTTAAAGCAAAGCATAAACCAGAATTAGCCTAAAACTAAGGCTCTAAGTCATGGAGTTCTGATAGAGTTATTGCAAAAGGGTAGCAATTACACAGGTAAAAGGGGCGATCTATAATAACTAGTGAGAATCCCAATCATGTTGAGTATAATACAAAGGTTCCCAAGTTCAAATACATCATGGCAGAAAAACATGTCAACTTAAGGTCAAGTAAAGCAGATAGATTTCAAAACTTATGCATGTTGACTATGCATAATAGAAGCTAAGTATATTGAAATTCAACTCGAGGTTTTAGGCAATCTTAAAGACTGCAGGATAAACACAACATTATAGTTCTCAACAACAGAACAATGTGTTTTTCTAAACATTGAGACAGTAATTGACACATAAGGATCACGTAAGCATTTAGTAGATCATACATAAAGGATTAATCAGAAAGAAGTTTACTCAAACAAGTTATGGGCAGGAGATAATCTCATAAGAGTTTCAGTACACGAAATTCAGGCAAGGGATGAGAGGGGACTCGTAACAAACCAATGGGTGGTCAGAATAGTCGGACGGGCTTGAGTTAATCATGAATCATTCATGTTGCACACATAAATGTTCATGCATCGAAGCCTAGGATAATTCTAAGGCAAACAAGAATATGAACAGAGGCAAACAATAGTATATTGATTCACGAAAGCCAAAATGACATGAGCATAAAAATCATGAATACAAGAGAATGAACTAGCAAGACTCTCAATATTTACCAGTTTGTAGAACTAAAGAAAAAATAAGGTAGACTATTAAATGCCAGTAGCAACTCGTTTATCAGTAGCAAAGAGAGAACCACACAAACCCAAAATTCTCAATCTGCAGAGTTCCAAAGTGTCTCGGATGAACCACGGGCAGTGCTTACACTGAGAGGGGTTAAGCAATCGAATTTTGGTGGCCTTGGATTTCAACCGGCCAAGAACAATAGGTTCATAATATTAGTAAGAGCCAGAGTATAGTGATTAAGGTGGTTCCAGTCTTCTCCAAAGGGAAATTTGGGAGGGGTTTATATAGTGACATATTAGGATGCACAAACATGGAAAATAATCAAATAAACGTAAATAATGAAGGAAAAAATCACATGAAATCAGTTTTTGAACCTGTAAAAAGAAAAATCTGAATCCAAACCTAAGTTAGAGTTGGATTTAGGTCAAGTTGTTCACAATCCTCAATCACGACATAATCACTGGGGATATACCAAATACAAGACAAATTTTCTCTTCTTAGGTTATAGAACAACAATCGCACCCAGAACCATATAACCAAAGCGAGATATGTGGGAATCGAACTTGCCATAAGTACAATGGTAACTAAAGTTACCATAAATGAGTGATAGTAGTGGAAAAGGTAATATGATCCGCGTATGAACACGTACAAGGAAGGAATAACAGAGAATCTCCATGGTCGGCTAGGTCCAGTAGGAGAGTGGAGAGATGAGAGAATACAGAGGTGGCTAGGCAAGGAAATGGGTCTCTAGGGTTGGGGCGAGGGGTTGTAAGGAGAGACGGGGATTTATTATGGGTCATTGATCATTTAAGATCAACGACCATGATCGAAAAGGGAGTGGGGCGGGTCATTTAAACGGGTACCGACCAGGTTGAGATTAAGGGGTCGTTTAGTTTGGGCTAAAAATTTTGCTCAGCGATTTTTGGGTATTTTCGAAAATAACTCAGAATTGGGCTACAAATTAAAATACACAAAATTGTTGATAAAATAATTTACAAAAATAAATAACAGATAATAAAATATTACTTATGCAGTAAAGTGATTAAAAAATAATAACTTAACATTACAAAAAAAAAAGTTATTTGGCACAATTAATGTAAAAATGTAATTGTGTACGACCATAGGATACTATTGTAAAATTGCGTAAATAGCCTAAAAATACTAATATATTTATGTAAAATGACGTAAAAACATCATGAAACCTATATGTGGATTAAAATATTAAAATTGGATAATTAAATCATGATAGAATAATAGTCAAGTAATTTAAATGCAAGAAAATTAGTTTTAAAGCTCTAAAATTATGAAAAATTATTAAAAAATTTGTATAAATCTGGTAAATTAAGAAATGATGCAAAAATGACATTTTAAAAATATATATACTATTTGAAAAAATATGAGGGAAAAACTGGTTATCAACAATTGCCCCTCTTATCAATACCCAGTGAACTATGTAAGGGCCCTTCCAGTTTGGTGAGAATTTCCCATTGGCTTCATCCTGATGCGGAGAAGATTCGCTTTAGCACCAATTGCCCAGGTGCGACTTGCCTTGACCTGACCTTTTTTGTTGAAAGCTCTTGCCATTCTGTTTTGGTATAGTTGACAGTGACATACCACAATCATTATTTTTCCATCAATGAGAGTTAGTTGTTCATACCGGCTTCGTACCCATTCCGCATCGTTGAGCTCAGCTTCTTGTATGATTCTTAAAGAAGGAATTTCCACTTAGGCGAGAATAACAGTTTCAATACCATAAACCAGTACGTAGGAATTGCCCCAGTTGATGTGCGAACTGTGGTATGATACCCAAGTAAAGCAATAGGCAGCTTCTCGTGCCATAGTTTGTAATTGTCCACCATTTTCCTCAATATCTTCTTGATGTTCTTGTTGACGGCTTCTACGACTTTGTTCAAAATTCATACCATGGTACTGTAGTTGTACAGGTTTGGTGATCTGTTGAATAATTTTGTCGACACCCTTTCTAGGTTCATACCCCCGTCCATAGCAGTATGCTTTTTATCCTGTTGCTCCACCATCAGTCCTTTTCAATTGCATTGGCTCGTTCAATGCGGATGGTTTGTTTCTCTAGCTTCTTTCTGTTTTTGATGACCGAAACGGTCTGATTGGTGTAGATGGGGTTACTTTCATCTCCATAGATGATCAACTCCTGATGATTCCACTCAAACTTCACATCCTGCTGTAGAGTTGAAGCCACCGTGTCAGCGGCACGTATCTAGCACATGGAACTTGACATCAAAACCAAGTTGGACCCATCTGTAGGCCGGGGTTTATTTTTCCTATGGTGGATCTCTAAGATCCATCAAATGCCTACACATTCATGTTTCCCATCCGTATCTCGTACATGCCTTTACGTAGTCTCTTTAGAGTGGTCAATGGACATATGTTGAGACTTGAACCTCCATCTATCAAGACCCTGATGATGAACTTATCTTCAAATTTCACAGTGATGTGCAATGCCCTGTTGTGACTCAGTCCTTCTGGTTATAATTCATCTTCATGGAAAGTGATATTATGGCAATCCAATACTTGTCCGACCATGTTATCCATCTCCCCACTAGTGATATCGGTGGGTACTTAAGCTTCACTCAACACCTTCAATGAATTTTTTTGTGCGTCTGAGTTTTGCAACAGTGACAAGATGGATATCTGATCAAGTGTTTTGTTCAGGGGGTCAACAACAGAATACTCCCTTGCTTGTATCTTTCTCCAAAGATCATCAATGTTGGTCTCGACAAAAGGCAGCTCAAGTGCAGCTTCCATGCTTTTTCCTCCCATATTTTTAGGTGTATAAACTCTTCCAGTTCTACTCATACCTTGCGGCACACCTGTTTCCTCCATTTTTGCTTTTCCCGTTCTTCTTGCCTCCGCAACATAGTCCCATGGGATGGCATTAGAGATGGCATGGGAGCTACCATTACAGTGAAGGGTGTATTTACCTCGACTTCAAATGGCGCCTAGGTCTGTACCACAACTGGCGTGAGGGTGACTGAAGATGTTTTAGGAGTATCTCCCTCTCGAATGTGTCTAATGGACTCCTCTTGATCCCATTATTCGTCAGTCTCTATCACATTCACTCCTTCTTCTCTAAGATCCGAGAGAGGATTGTTACAAAAATTTGGTGCAGCTTCCTTTACCTGTATGACATTAGTGTCGATCAGCGTCTGAATCTTTTCTTTCAATGTGTGATACTCCTCAATGGTATGACCTTTCATGCCTCAATGATAAGCACATATTTTGTTGGGGTTGATCTATTGGGAGGGGTTTTCCATGACAACAGTAGGGATAGAAGTAACATAACTAGCGACCTTCAGTCTCTCAGACAATTGGTCTATGGGTTCATCAATTGGGGTGTATTGTCTGGGAGGTCTACGGTCGAATTTTGGATGCGGCTTTGGGTAGTTTTGGCGGGCGGGTGGACGTGAGTGGTAATATGCAGGTTGAGTATTATAGGTAAGGTAGGTGGCAGGAAGGTGTTGGTATATTGGGGGAGAGGGTTGATATATGGATGGAGGTGTTTGGTATGTGAGCGGAGACTTGGGGCCATGGGCTACCATCACAGCACCCACTTCTTTCTTCTTCGAAATGCCTCCTGATTGCAAAGCTTTATTGTGGCCTGCAGTGCCTAGAAATTGGTCACCATCCCATTATTAATTCCTTTTTCTATTCTTAAAATTGGTCACCATCCCATTATTAATTCCTTTTTCTATTCTTTCTCCTACCTTGATGATGTCGGAGAACTTGTGGTTTTCAATAACCATCAATCTTTCGTAATACTACAGGTCTTGAGCTCTGACAAAGAATTTTTTCATTTGTTCCTGTTCAAGTGCTGGCCTTACCTTTGCAGCTTTTGATCTCCAACGAGTAGCATACTTGCGGAAGGTTTTTATTAGCTTCTTCTTGAGGTTTTGAATGTAGAAACATCCGGTGCATTTTTCGTGTTGAACCTGAATCTATCCATGAAGTCTGATGCCATACTCACCCAACCGATCTACTTCTTTGGGTTTTAACTGATATACCAGGACAAGGCGTCTCCTGTAAGGCTTCGCATGAACAGTTTCATGCGGATTTGTTCATTCTTGCATACTCCTAAAATCTTGTCACAATACGTTCTCAAATGTACTTTCGGTGTCACGACCCAAATCGATGGGCCGCGACGGGTTACCGAGTCCTACATGTCGAACATCCTTAAGCATGTATCTAAGATATAAACATGAATAACAGACGTGAGGGAAACGTCCAAAAGACATATATACATATGCATGCGGAATACACTGGGGCGAGTCGGAAAGGCTGCTATAGACAACTATATACCCGTATCTCGAAGCCGGCAAGGCCACATACTATCCAACTATACATAATTGTCTACAGACCTCTATTAGAATATACAACTGTGCAAGGAAGGGACTGTCATGACCCAAATCGATGGGCCACGACGGGCACCCGGTACCATACTCAACCGAGTACCAACGTAACGTATCTTTTTATTAAATTGTCATGAGTAAATGAGCCATAAAGGATGTCCTGAGATAACTAGAATAAGAATGTGGGAATACATGACATAGAACAACGTACGTGCCTATAAGGCCAAAATAATCACTCGTACACTGAACATAGGCCGACAAGGAAATATAATCTTTCATATACATGACATATGTCTACAAGCCTCTAAGATTACATAATCATTGTAAGGCCGGACAGGGCCCCGACATACCAATCAATACATGTCTAAATCATACTGACCAAATAATCAACTCCAGAGCAAATGGAGCGCACCAACATCTTCCACTGTGCTGATACCCTACTTGGAGGACCCTCAACCTGTCTATCGGGACCTGCAGGCATGAAATGCAGCATCCCCAAGCAAAAGGATGTCAGTACAAATAATGTACCGAGTATGCAAGGAATGAAAATTATTAAACAATTGACATGAGAAAAATATGTAGTAAAAGACTCAACATGTATATCTGAATATCTTTGTGAAGAACTAATATTTATAATGTCATCCATATTCTAATGATTTTTCATTTGCTTGTTCCTTTTGTGTCGTATATCTCATGCCAAAATAAAGAAGGGATAGCCTTAACATACCTGAACTCGATTCTCTTGACAATCCCTCCAACATATGTTGATTGTGACAAAGCATGTAATGACGGATTGAAGTAGGGGAAAATTCGTATGATATTCTTGAGAAAGATTGTACCGTGCTCTTTTAGAATCGCAAAATCCTGTTACGATTACACAATATAACTTCGTTACAAATCTTCTTACAATTGAAAATACGTATTTGAAGCTTCATCCATTTTTTTTCAATCCATATAGAATTGTCAATCTCTTCAAATTGTAAATATAACATATGTATTTTAATGATTGGAAGTCTTTATTAAAGAGACTGGGCCCCACTCTTTGCATGACTAAGCCAACTATTATTCTTAATATGCCACATATAGGTGAGCTTTAAGAGTCACATTTTTGTGACTTTGTGGGCTTCCACGTTGGTTGTTCAAGAGTTTATCCAAGATGTCTTATTAATTACCAATTTCTTAATTAACTTTGTAATTTCCTACTAATTCAATAATTAATCAAATTCCCACATATTTAAGAATTATCTCAAATTACTTAAAATACTACTCACTTTCAACACACTTTATATACTTTACCATCATGTTCATGTGGTACCTTGTATGGCACTAGTCAATGAATACGGGGTATTATAGCTTGGACTGTATTTTATCCCCAAATTGCCAAACTTCATCGGAACTTATTTTCTTCGATTTACTTACCCTCTCACCTTCGCGAATTAACTTATCACTTGTTTGAAATAGCGTAATACATATAATCCCAATATAAATCTCATTCCCGAACTTAATGTATGAAAAAATGTGAAATGTAACATCTTATTTCTAAGCTTATATCAACTTACTTATGGCGTACTTCCATGTACGAAAACATGGGGTGTAACATCATTCCACTCTTTGGAACATTCGTCCTCGAATGTTAACTGATGCACTTATTATTCTCATAACCCATAGCTCTTGCGAGTACTTTAATACTCTTCTTGCCATTTAGGCAATTGTTCTTTGAATAAATCCAAAGGTCAGCTACCCCCTTTTAGGCCTCTTTCACGCACCACGGTTCTGTGGTCGGAATTCTTCCAATCTCGTAACTCTTGTTACGACTTTTTCCTTGTATGTGCGCCTATGCGACTCTTCTCTCCTCTTTCTTCCAGCTTTTAGCCAATCTCTAGGCCTCATTTCGCAAACATATAGACAGCTCGATAAAATGTCCCTCTGGGCATCTATAGGTATACTGAAGTTCTTTGCTCGATACTTTGTTAAACTTATGAATATTGTTATACCTTATTTCATAGAATCGCTTATCCATTCGTATGACTTTACTGCATCTAGGTAGGTCATACTATACCATAACTCTTACTTTAATTTATCGTTATTGAGGTATTCTACCGAACTCCATGTTACTTTCGTTACTTATCCCATATGTACAAATCTAAATACTTTAATGGTTCCTTATTACTTACTCATATTAGGAATGACGGCTTAATATCACCTCATACTTTGTGACTTTTGTCCATCCTCTGTTGATTCACCTTAATTTTGATATATCATCTCCCACTGATAACTTGATCACTTACGTAACATTGTCGCTAGGGCTCACGTCTCATCAGAGACATCTTGAGTAATTAGATTGATCCACCTAGGGGCGATACTATACTTCCATAACCATATTTTATAGCATCCCAATATGACTCACCTTTGTCACGACCCAAACTGGAGGATCATGACTAGCACCCGTGCCATATTTGTCGAGCACCAACGTAGATTTTATCTAACCTTCTTATTTTCTTTAAGGGATAACGAGATCAATATAATTGGTAGATATGGATCATGAACATACATCACATGGGATGACAATATTGCTAAGAAACTACATAAAAGGTATGAGCTACAACGCTGCCATGAAAGACTATACAACAAAAAATAGCCAACAAGGCATACCAAACTATACATGAGTCGACACATGTCTATGAGCCTCTAAAGGATCATAAATAATCCAACATAGCCGGAACAGGGCCCCGACTTACCCATAATATCTATAAAAAAAATGCATACCAAGACCACGACAAGTCCAGAGAAGGGATCTCGCCTATAACCGCTGAACTGGAAAGCCTATTGTGGTGGGGGAGCTTTGTCCACTTGTCTCTCAGGACCTGCAGCACGACATGCAGCGTCCACAAATAAAAGGACGTCAGTACAAATAAAGTACTGAATATGTAAGGCAGGAAAGCATAAATAAGAACAGTAATGGAAAAAGAGATGTAGGAGATATAACCTGTAGCATCTGACTGCTTCTAAGAGACATTAACATGAAATGTATGATACATATATACACATAATCTTTTTTAAACATCCACCTCTGTGGGCATCATCATCATAGAACATTCGCCTCTATGGAAATCATCATCATCATATCATACCCGGCCTCAAAGAGGACTCGGTAAACCCAACTAATCAGTGGTTGCACAATAGGTGCCATACTCGGCCGACTATAGCGCAGCTCGGTAGAGTAAAATAGATACATATATATATTATGCATGCAGGACTCGTTGGAATCATGTTATGAACATTTCGGAGCGACATAAGGTCGATATTATCCGTACACATCATTAGGGCTAACACTTCATCGAGAATGTTATAAGAATCAGGAAGTACCAACAACATTGATAACATAAGAATAAGAGAATCAACCTTAACATCAATTGTTCCATAAGAAGGGAAACAATGTATGTACTGCTAGCTTCTAAGAGTAGAGTATCTTTGGAAGCTCGTTCATTGAATTATGTACAATCAGAGTCGTGCAAAAGAAGGAAAGGGATAGGCTCACAAAACTTGTATATACTGCCCCAATCTCAAGCTACGCAAATGTCATAACTCCTTAATCTACAATAAGAGAAACGACACTATCGTTAACATTTAAGCGTCATAACTATCATGTATCGACCACATCCTATTTTACGATGAAACGGACAGCACGTACCCTATTTATATGACTTCATACAATTCAAAAAAATCGCCAAAATTCCCAAACAAAATCAATAATAATCATATTGAGCCTCCCAAAACAGTCCATACACAACCTAATCACTTCACACATAAGAGGACCACCGTAGTCGTGTCAAACGACCCGGCAATGTTACACCGAACAACCAGCTCACAACCCTACATATATATGGTGTTTCTCCATACTCTTTCTCCTCCAAAACTCCACAAAACGTTAGTAAAACAAGCATCCCAACAACAACACCAAACAGTCCGCTACAAGTCAAATAACTCGAACTCACGGCTTCCGATCACCGTCCTGTGAGTTCTAACTATTAGGAAACATATTTATCAACCTTCCTTGATATTTAAATACTTAAATACAGATATTATACGTTTCTGAACTATGAATTACCTTCGAAAACTCTAACTACAAAGAAAAAGTAGAGGCGGTATAATGACACTTACGTCGTAGGGATCGTTTTGATTTTATTGCTTCTCGATTTCTTGCCCGGAATGATAATCTTCTTTGAAACCATAGAAGATAGCTCGAGGTTATATTTATGGGTGTTCCCTGGTCATTTTATGCTGAATAATTAAGAGAAAGCTGACCTAAGGTTTATATATATCAAGTTTGGAAAAGTGAAAGAGGTTCTAGCTTGGCACCCTAGGATTGGGGCATCTTCCGACGCTTATATCTTTTTATCCTGATGTCGTATGAACGAACGGTTAAGAGCGTTGGAAACTAAATTCCAAGAAATTCAATTTGGTATATTATATGTCCCAATAATACCTCGTATAGCACATGAAATATATTGCTCAAAAAGCTTTAGTGATCCACCTACTTGTCACTTATGATGTCTACGCAGTCTCGTGAAACTGCAAATATCTCTCTACTACCACGTCGTATCGATGAACGGTTTAATGCATTGGAAATTAGACTCATATATATTAAATTTTGTTGGTAGATCATCCAATAATTCAAATTATATCGGGAGAACATCTCAGTTACATTTGACCTAATTTTGAGCACATTATGAGTGTAACTTGTGAAGACCTTTGCCGACTTTTTTTCCACAACTTGCTTGAATTCAAAATGTAGAACACAACTATCATAATATATAAATTAAATCGTAGCATAACCTCCTTATCATGTAATAAACCATAGTCTCACCCTAAAGTACATGTTATAACATTCCAAACTCGTCGACTTTCGACGAAACTTATTTTCATCAATTTGTTTAGCTTCTAAGCTTTCCAACCCTCTTGGTACTCATTATTCAAAATATTAAATATTTGTAACTTCCAATGTAACATTATTAACTTAATTTATATTCCATAAAATATAATCTTATTTTTGAGCTTACATCAATTGACTTACGATGTACTCTCACGTACGAAAACATGGGGTGTAACATCATTCCCCCCTTTGGAACATTCGTCCTCGAATG
The DNA here is from genome assembly GCA_005239505.1 of Nicotiana paniculata. Lineage (NCBI taxonomy): Eukaryota > Viridiplantae > Streptophyta > Magnoliopsida > Solanales > Solanaceae > Nicotiana > Nicotiana paniculata. The sequence goes on from ML355104.1 coordinate 196,680, forward strand.
TTGACTAATGCACTTTTTCATTTCATAAGAAATAACGCTTACGAATAATTTAATATTGTCTTTGCGATATAGGGAGTTGTTCGGTAAATAAATCCAAAGGCTAGAACATTCACCCCTTTAGGCCTCTTTCTCACACCACAACTTGTGGTCGAACTCCTTTCAATGTCGTAACTATTTCTACCTTCTTTCATGCAGCCTAGGCAATTCTAACATTGAATGTGCGCCAATGCAACTCTTATCTCCTTTTTTATTTCTTGTTACCTTTTAACCTATCGTTATGATTCACTTCGTGAAGATATATTGCACTATGACAAGCTAACCCTCTGGGCATCTATAGGTGTACTAAAGTTCTTTGTTTGATATTTTGTAGAACTTATGACTATTGCTATATCTTGTTTCATAGCCTCAATTATCTATGCTTATGGCTTTACCACTACTAGGTAAGTCATACTATACCATAACTCTTACTTAGTTTTATTATTATGGAGACTTGCCACCCAACTCCAGGTTTTTCTCTCACCGCTTATCCTATATGTATAAATCTAAGAGATTTAATGCTTCCTTATTACCGTCCATCTTAATAATGACAGCATAATCTCATCTCATACTTTGTAACTTTCATCCATTCATTGTTGATTGACCTTCATATTGATCTATAATCTACCACTGATAATTTAAAATCTCTTATGTAATATATCGTCACTAGGGCTCACGTCTCATCGGGGAACATCTGAAGTGATTTTCCTGATCCACTTAGGGACGATGCTGTAATGCAATAACTGTATTTCATAGCATCCCAATGTGATTCATCTTATGGGGGTACTCTAATCCCGTGCAGTTCATGGAATACTTGTTCTCTAAATCATTACTCAATCAAAGGTCTAAATGTCATCCTCTTATCATTTATCACACTTACACCCTTACTTTACTACCATGGTAGCATTCTATCTCTTCTAAATGCTCCTAGTTTTAAACTCCTTTGAGTTCACTCATGTTATACTGAGCTTTTTATAACTTTATGGAAACCATCAGCTCTCTTGTTGTGATTGGTTTAATCCCGAGGAATTACCTATTCTCGTCACCTTCTCACAAACATTTTCTTATGCTTACTCCTGCCTAGCTAAAACCTTGTTACTATACCATACTTTAGCTTGTGACCTAAGCACATCTACTTATATTACTCGTAACATTCCTTTCATCATGTTAGCACCATTCATTTCCTTTCACGCCTTCTCAATTGTCATTAAATATAAAACAATTACTTTTCCTGGTTGTTCTGCCACTTGCTGCATGGATACTTGGCCTATCTTAGTGCCCATGAATACGGGAGTTCCCTATAACTCATATGATCTCAATTATCAACTTTTTATTAAGTATTTTTTTCTTCCGTTCATTAGCTACAGTAGGTTCCACTTTCTTATGAAGTGCATACAACATTATTGTGAGACTGCTGTTACAAGACCATTTCTACTTTAGGTCACTATGTTTATGTTGAAGCCTACTTCCTTATTTCCTCGCTAGTCTTTCGTTGTAGTACTTAGGGAAGAAATTCTAACTCTTATAAAGCTGGGACCTTATTACATTGTATATCCCACGGTATTTATGATGTTCTTACTCGCCTATCATTATCCTTAGTTACTTACCTCCATGCCCTTGTGCTTGTAAGGTTTCTTCTGAATTGAAATTTCAGTTGTCTCAATTGTCACACTCTATTTTATTTCCGCAACACTTATATTGTACCTTCTATTACCCCAACTCCTGTCTGAATATTTCTCGAGGATTATGATTTTGTATCTAAGAGACTGAATTTCCTATGCTGGGTTTCACTTCGTTTATCTTGCATGATCTACTAATTTGCCTTTATCCTCCTATCTATCCATAACTAGGCTCTTCATGAATCAACTACTGACTACCCGTTGGTCCACTCTCATATCTTTATTTTATGTAAGACCTCTTGGGTTATGTCTTTTGTCTTAACTTACCTCTTGTACGGGATCCTTATGTATCAAGTTTTCATTCCCACTTATATATCAATATCATAGAGTGCGAAACCCTTATTGATTATCCCCAACATCATGCTTGCATAATGTTCTGGAGTTATATTATATCTGTAGGATATGAATAAATGCAATCTTATTCCTTTCACCTTTTTACCACATTCTTCCTTTACCATTCGATATTTACCTCTTCATCTTTGGCATTTTGTTTCTACATCTTCACAGACATTACTCGCCTTGCGGTAACCCTTCTACACCAGGTATAATTGAATTTCGTACACACAAGGGTGACACGTGGTATAACTGGCACATTTAGTCCCTTAAGCTTAACTCTGCTCATAGTGCTTGATTTAGGGAAGCGTCTTCGTGAATGACCTTTATTGTTCATTCTATTATTGTCGAAACACTATCTTTGAAACGATGTCGACTATTACCAATTCCTTTGATCCCTAATTCATGTTCGATTTTTTTTTCTTATTTACTATCCCATACTAATTTCTATTACTTGGGGGGTATAACTTTTCCTTATGGTAATCACGTGTGAGTCACCAACTCATTTCTCGAAATGAGGGTATGGCTTTATGTCTTACACTTTTGTATTGTCTCAAGGCATGTCTCCTCTCATTTGTTTTCCTGCACTTGACTATAGACTTTATCATTATACTATATTCTGAGTTACCGCTATCACTCATTGATCACCTATTACTCATAATGTTTCATTTACTCTCTTCTTATTCTCATGCTAATATCTCTGTGTATCGCCCAATTATAAAGACTTCAACATGACGTTCTTTCACATTTAGCTCTCTCTGCTTCATATCACTGGCTCTTCGGGACGCCTAACATTCTTCTTCTTTTTTTTTCTTTACTAGTGGCTGGAGTCATACTAAGGAAAATATTTATCCCTTATCGGATCCTAGTGCCTATCTTCTGAAATTTCTGAATATTCTAGTATTCATATCTAACTGTTCTATTCTAGAGTCACCATACGGCTATCTCCAAATGAGAACTATTACCATGTTCTGCACTACCCTTCAAAAATGTTAAATAATGATAACAATCTATCCACAATTTTCGGTTAGTCTAATCCCAGCTGGATCCTGATATCCTATCCTTCTCTTAAATTTTTTCAGTTAGCTCCCATAGGGCATAATTGAGATTGGTATGGACAATTGTAGATATCTCTGTTACCGTTGAAAGTAACTAAAAATGCTTATATTTCTCTGCCAGAATTATAAATACTGATAATCTTTATTAACTAGGTACCTCGTACCATTCTTTATCTTGCTTCTTTTACTTGCTAAAACTCGTATCTACCTTCTGATTCTCTTATTTCTTTTTACCATATGGGTAGATAGATATTCTTTCCTTAGCGCTCTTTATTAAGAAACTAACACATCTTAGTACACACATGATCTGCTGAAGCCCTCAAATTTACTCATCATAAGCATGATGTAAAATTGAGTTCCTCTGACTCAACTCTTCCACAGTCACATTGCAATCTCTTACCCTCCATCTTTCTAGATGTATGCATCGTCGTATTATAAATAAGATAGANATTCCACGGCCACATTGCAATCTTACCATCCATCTTTCTAGACGTATGCATCGTCGTATTATAAATACGATAGAATTGAGGAAATTGAGTTCTTACGATTGAGCTCTACCACACGATCTAGAGTAAGAAGAAAGAGTAACAGTCCTAATTACCCTGTAGCCTCTTGCTTATAAGTGTCGTGCACAACACACCCATAAATAAGAATCTACTAGACACGGCTCATAAACAACCCCTAGGACAGACCTTCTCTAGTACCAAGTTTTTCACGACCCAAACTAGAGGATCATGACTAGCACCCGGGCCATACTTGCTGAGCACCAACGCACATTTTATCTAACCTTCTTATTATCTTTAAGGGATAACGGGATCAATATAAATGGTAGATATGGATCATGAACATACATTACATGGGATGAAAAGATTGTTAAGAAACTACATAAAAGGTACGAACTACAACGCTACCATGAGAGACTATACAACAAAAACTAGCCAACAAGGCATACCAAACTATACATGAGTCGACACATGTCTATGAGCCTCTAAAATACCATAAGTAATGCAACATAGCCGGAACAGGTCCCCGACATACCAATAATATCTATAATAAAAATGCATACCAAGACCACGGCAAGTCCAGAGAAGGGATCTTGCCTATAACCGCTGAACTGGAAAGCCTATTGTGGTGGGGGAGCTTTGTCTACTTGTCTATTAGGACCTGCAACACGACATGCAGTGTCCACAAATAAAAGGACGTCAGTACAAATAAACTACTGAGTATGTAAGGCAGGAAAGCATAAATAAGAACAGTAATGTAAAGAGAGATGTAGGAGATACAACATGTAGCATCTGAGTGCTTCTAAGAGACATTAACATGAAATGCATGATACATATATACACATAATCTTTTTAAACATTCACCTATGTGGGCATCATCATCATAGAACATTCGCCTTTGTAGGCATCATTATCATCATATCATACCCGGCCTCAAAGAGGACTCGGTAAACCCATCTTATCAGTGGTTGCACAATAGGTGCCATACCCGTCCGACTATAGCGCAGCTCGGTAGAGTAAAATAGATACATATATATAATGCATGCAGGACTCACTGGAATCATGTTTTGTAAATTTCGGAGCGACGATAAGTCGATATTCTCTGTACACTTCGTTAGGGCTAACTCTTCATAGAGAATCTTATAATAATAAGGAATTACCAACAACATTGATAACATAAGAATAAGAGAAGCAACCTTAACATCAATTGTTCCATAAGAAAGGAAACAATTTAAGTACTGCTAGCTTCTAAGAGTAGAGTATCTTTGGAAGCTTGTTCATTGCATTATGTACAATCGGATTCGTGCAAAAGAAGGAAAGGGATATCCTCACATACCTTGTATATACTGTCCCAACCTCAAGCTACGCAAATGTCACAACTCCTTTAAGCGTCATAACTATTATGTATCGACCACAACCTATTTTACGATGAAACGGACAGCACTCCCCTATTTATATGAATTCACACAAGTCAAAACAATCACCAAAAATCCCGAACAGCATGAATAATAATCATATTGAGCCTCCCAAAACAGTCCACACACAACCTAATGACTTCACACATAAGACGACCACCGTAGTCGTGTCAAACGACCCGGAAATGTTACAACGAACGACCAGATCACAACCCTACATCTATATGGTGTTTATCCACACTCTTCCTCCTCCAAAACTTAACAAAACAGTGGTAAAACAAGCAGCCCAAGAACAACACAAAACAGTCCGCTACAAGTCAAATAACTCGAACTTACGGCTTCCGATCACCGTCTCGTGAGTTATAACTATTAGGAAACATATTTATAAACCTTCCTATATATTAATCACTTAAATACAGATATTAGACGTTTCCTAACTATTAATTACCTTCCAAAACTCTAAGTACAAAGAAAAATGAGAGGCGGTATAATGACACTTCCGTTGTAGGGATCGTTTTGATGTTATTGCCTCTCGATTTCTTGCCCGGAATGATAATCTTCTTTGAAACTCTAGAAGATAGACTGAGGTTAATATTATTGGTGTTCTCTGGTCGTTTTATGCTGAATAATGAAGAGAAATCCGACCTAAGGTTTATATATATCAAGTTTGGAAAAGTCAAAGAGGTGCTAGCTTGGCACCCTAGTATTGGTCCATCTTCCGACGCTTGTATCTTTTTATCCTGATGTTGTATGAATGAATGGTTAAGAGCGTTGGAAATTAAATTCCAAGACCTTCAATTTGGTATATTATATGTCCCAATATAACTTCATATATCTCATGAAATGTATTGCTCAAAAAACTCTAGTGATCCACCTACTTGTAACTTATGATGTCTACGCAGTCTCGCGAAACTCATAGATGTCAAATTTGGTTGGTAGATCATCCAATAATTTGAAGTATATTGGGAGAAAATCACAGTTATATTTGACCTAATTTTAAGCACATTATGAGTGTAACTTGTGAAGACCTTTGCCGAATTTTGTTCCACAACTTTGTTGACTTCAAAATGTAGAACACAACTATCATACGATAAAAATTAACTCATAGAATAACCTTCTTATCATGTAATGAACCATAGTCTCACCCTAATGTACCTGTTATAACATTCCAAACTCGTCGACTTTCGACGAAACTTATTTTCTTCAATTGGTTTAGCTTCTAAGATTTCCAACCCTCTTGGTACTCATTATTCATGATATAAAATATTTTTAACCTCCAATGTAACATGATTAACTTACTTAATATTCCATCAAATATAATCTTATTGCAGAGCTTACCTCAATTGACTTACGATGTATGCTCAAGTACGAATACATGGGGTATAACAACCTTACATGGGTATTTTAATCCTGTACAATTAATGAAATCCTCTTCGAGTCATTACTCCATCGAAGGCCCAAATTTCATCCTTTATCTATCACAATCACACCATCATTCCACTCTAGATTCTAATAGTCTAAGATTCCTTTGAGTTCATTCAGGCTATACTGATATTTCTATAACTTAGAGAAACTGTTAGCTCTCTTGTTTTCATGGGCTTAATCTCGACGACTTATCCATTTTCGTCACCTTCGTACTCTCCCTTTCTCATCCTTACTCCTGTCATAAAACCTCATCGATTTAGTATACTTTAGCTTGCGACCTCTACATATCTATTTATACTATTAGCAACCTTCCTTCAACTTTCGTGCACCATAGACTCCCTAATGTTATTCTAGAACATCAAACGAGACATCACATCGTCTATAACTCTTCTTTACTCTCTTGGCTAGATCTCTCGATACTTGGAAACCATAGGCTGGAAGATATGCCACTAACGACGTTACTATCATCCCTTGATATTGAATCCCCGCGCTTCTAGCATTCTGTCCAATGTATGGACTATTCTCAACCTTCTGCTTTTGAGTATCTTGTACATTGTTCACCTTTACTTTACTTACCTTAAAATCTCGCATCGTATCTTCAATATATTTCATGACCTCCCTTCCACGTAGGTATAATTTACATCCATAACGTGAAGCTCTATCATAATACTTGCACCTCTGGTGCATACACAGTTTTGAGGGAGCTTCATAGAGGCTTCTTATAAGGATGGTACTATTCTAACTAGCTTTATCGTAGAGCCATCATAGAATATGGCTACAATACTATCTGTCTTGTACCTCTGATATTAAGGGTGATCATGCAATGTTCTCAATCACAATTTCTATAATTTTTTTGGGTCCTATAATCTTACTCCTGATTTACTTGGTTGACGTAACGCTTTAGTTTCCTCTTCCCTCTTATCAAACATTATGAAGTCTTAATCTATCTTTTGATCTACGGCTCATGATATTAGTTATTACTTTAGGCTTTCATGGACGGTATGGAATATTCATGATACCATAATCTAATAATTCAATTCTTGGTCTATGACTTGGACTCAATTCTTTCCTTTTAACTTATACCAGAGTCTTCTAAGGTTGTATGATTGTCAACATAAATGATGCATGGATAAAACTCAAAACTCTTAAGTGCGTTCATAACGTACTCTGGGTCATTAATCGAATAATTTTTTTTGTTCCTTCTTAGCTTTTTTTTTCTTCATGTAAGCAATTATTTTTCTTGGTATTTCTGCCCTCTTGTTGAGTGCATACTTAGCTTACCTTGGTGCCCACACACATTGGAATTCCATACAACTCATATGATCATGAATATCACTTCTTATTTTATTTCTCGTTCATTAGCCACGGTAGGTGCCACTTTCTTATGGAGTGCATAAAATGTTATTGTGAGACTGTTGTTATAAGACCATTCCTTCTTTAGGTCACTGAGCTTAGGTTGAAGCCTTCTTCCCTACCTCTTCAGCTTGTATTTCATTGTAGTATTTAGGGAGACCTTTTGGCTCTTATAAAGTTAAAAGATTGTTATATCGCTTACCCGACAAAAAATATGTTATGTTCGTACTCACCTATAATCGTCCTTAGTTACTTACCTCCACACTCTTGTGTTGGCACAGTTTCTTTCTAAACTAATGTTTTGACTGCCTTCCCAGTGGGACTCATTTTTTACATAACACTCATACGGTATCTTTAACTACCTCAGCTCCTATCTGAATATTTCTTAAGGTTATGATGTCATATCTGTGAGACTGAATTCCCTAATATTCTCCCCTTTAGGGGAGTACTAAGAGTTGGAGCTATGAAGACCTACCTATAGATGTTTTAACTTTTCATCTTTGGCGTCCTTTCACATCATCGATAGCCCTTACTCTCCTTGTGGTAATCCTTCTGTACCAAGGATAACAAAATTCCTTACTGCGATGGTGACACTTAGTATACTGGCACATACAGTCCCTTAAGCTTAACTTTTCCCTCATTGCTTGATTTAGGGAAGCTCCTTCCTGAATGACCATTCTCTAAATTTTTCTTGAATCGTCTTCTGTTGTCCATTCTATTACCACCGGAGCAAAATCTGAAACTCTTATGATGTCGACTATTATCCAATCACTCAGTCCCTAATTCATATTTAACTTATCTTGTTCACCAGTCCATACTGATTTCTATTATTCTAGGTCTAACTTTTCCTTCCGGCAGTTGCATTGGAGTCACGAACTTATTTCTCGAAGTGAGGATATGACTTTATGGCCTATACTCTTTTGTTGTCTCAAGGTCTATCAACTCTCATCTTTTCCTTCACCTGACTATAGAATATGTAATACTGTCATCTTTTTGACCTACTGTTGTCATCCATGTATCGCATCTTACTCTTAATGCTTCATTAGCTCTCTTCTTATTTCCTGCTAACATTTCTGTCTATCACTTTATTCTGAAAAATTCAACAAGATATTTTGTTGCTTTTAACTCCCCCTTGCTCCATCCACTGGATCTTCGAGTTGCCTATAATTATCTCTCTACTAGGGACGAGAATAATACTAAGACGATATTTATCCCTTCTAGCTTCCAGTGCCTATCTTTGTAGCACTCATATCTAGATGTACTATTTTAGAGTGCACTATATAGGTGTCTCACAAGGAGATCCATTACCAAGTTTGCACTATCCTTCGGAAATGTCGACTAACTCTACCATTCCATCCACTATTTTGGGTTACTCTAATCCAAGCCGGATCCTGATAAGCCGTCCTTCTCTTAAACTATATATGTTAGCTCCCATAGAGCATAATTGAGATTGGTGTGGCCGACTGTACATACATCTGTCGCTGTTGAAGGTAGCTCAAAATGCTTATATCTCCCTTCCTAAATGGTAAATAATGATAATCTTTATTAACTGGGTACCTCGTACCCTTCTTCAACTTGCTTCTTTTACTTGTTGAAACTTGTGTCTACCTTCCGATTATGTTATTCCTTTTTAATGCAAGAGTGGATAAGTATTCTTGCCTTAAAACTCCTTATCAAGAACCTTTCACCTTTTAGTACATGCATGGTCTGCTGAAGAACTCACATTTACTCATCATAAGCATAATGCAAAATCGAGTTCCTCTGACTCAACACTTCCATGGCTATATCTCTTACCGACCGTCTTTCTGAGTGTAGGCATCATTGTATTACGAATAAGATAGAGTTTAGGAATTGAGTTCTTAAAACTGAGCTCAACCACAAAATCTAGAGTAAGAAGAAAGAGTGACAGTCCTAAATGCCATGTATCCTCCTTCTTATAAGTGTGGTGCATGATACACCCATAAATAATACTCTACTAGACACAGTTTGTAGAATCCCTAGGACATAACTACTCTAATACCACATTTGTCGCGGCCCATAGGTTTGGGTCATGACAGGGACTGGGCCCCGTCATACCCATATATGTATGCAAACATATCCAAGTTCAAAAGCAGCTCCGGATCAAGTGGAGCACACTAACTCGCACTGATCAAGGATCCTAATGAGGGGGACCGTTAACTTGTCTACCTGCACCAGTGGGCATGAAATGTAGGCCCCGGGAAATAGAGCGTCAATAAGAATAATGTACTAAGTATGTAAGGCATAAAAAATCAGTACATAACAGACATAGATGAAACATTTATAAGAAACTCTGCCTATAAGTCTAAATCACTTTGTAAAACCTGAAACATTTATAATGTCATGCACGTGTGTATAATGTCGTGTCATGCATGGTATAGGTACAAATAACATCATCAAGCCTCTAAGGGCATCCCATCATATCATCTTGGCCACTGTAGGCAAAATCATAAACATATGCCATCTGGTCATGGGTCAATATACATGTATAAATGAATGCAATGCATGAGAAGTACGTCAATAAATTATCTCGGGACGTCACAAGACCATTATACCTCTTGTTAATATCATGAAATAAACTTTATCAACTTACGTATTTTCTGAGACCCATGAACTGATGATAGAATAATAAAACATATGGAAATTCAAGAACATAGGCACCTCTAATACTTCTAGGAATGGAGTCATTTATGGAAGTTGTGCATTTTCTCGTTTCATTTGTGTCGTATAGATCATGCAAAAAAGAAATAAAGGATAACCTTTATATACCTGAACCGATTTTCTTGAGATAGATTGAACTGTATTCCCTTATAATTTAAAAATCTCACAACAGTAACATAAATCAAATGCCTACCAAATGCTTCATCATGTATTATTTGGTATTGGGTTAGGAAAAGGTTATGAATTCTTTCAATATGGTCTAACGTGAGTTCTTAGTAAAAAGAACAATATACTTGAATCTCTTGAAAATCAAGAGACCAAATGAAGCAAAATGGTCACATATCTCTTAAGTGTGTTTGAATGGGTATGGGCCCACTTCAAATGGTGACTAAGCCACTTTAACTTTCCAAAATATGACATCTTGCAAGACTTTTAAGAGTCATCTTAATTTAAGGGGGGTTGCCATGTTTTTGGCCTCTTAGGCTTTTATCCCATAGCCTTAATTACCCACTAATGATTTATTTAACTTAGTAATCTCTCATTAACAAATAATCAACCAATTACCCATATAATTAAGAATTATCTCAACTGACTTAAACTACTACTCACCTTTAATACACTTTACATATCCTACTATCGTGGTAGGGAGTACCTTGTATGGCATTAGTCCATAAATGTTGGGTATTGTAGATCGGGCCATATTTTATCCAAAATCGACAACCTTTAATGAAACTCATTTTCTTTGATTTGTTTACCCTTTGTCCCTCACGGCACTTACTTATCGCTCGTTATAAATAGCATGAATGCATATAACCTCAAGATAATCTCATCCCCGAGTCTATGTCGAGTAACTGAAGATGAAACTTCAACGTACGAAAACAACAGAAGATGTAACATCTTTTCCCCCTTAGAAACATTCATCCTCGAATGTTTAACTCCCCAGCATCTATATAAACTTTGGCAGAGTCACCTTTGTAACAATACTACTACCAACTCTTCCTGTAGAAACTCAATAATTCAATGCCACGTAGGACCAAAATCATCAATAATGACAATGGCCTCAGACAACCGATGATAATAACTAACACAAGAATCCATACATGTACCTTAAGGTTGTGATGTCTCGGTCGGACCCTTCTCTGGAGGAGGAAATAAGTGGGGATATCTAGACTTCATGTCTTCCTCGGCTTCCCAAGTCATTTCTTCCACATTGTTGTTTCTCCAAAGTACTTTCTTCGAAGCTACGTCTTTAGTTCTTAATCTCCGAACCTATTTGTCTAATATAGAAATGAGAGTTTCTTCATATGATAGCTGCTCTACGACCTGAACGTCATCAACTGAAATGATTCGGGAAGGATCTCTAATACATTTACGGAGCATAGACACATGAAAGACTTGATGTACAGACTCCAAGCCAGAAGACAAGTCTAACTCATATGCTACCTGGCCTACCTTGCATATGATCCTATATGGTCCAATGTACCAAGGGCTAAGTTTTCCTTTCTTGCGGAACCTCATAACACCTTTCATCGGTGATACCTTTAGGAATACCCAGTCGTCAACCTGAAACTTCAAGTCTCGCAATCAATTATCCGCATAAGACTTCTGATGGCTTTGAGTTGCTAATAGCCTTTCCTGTATAAGATTAATTTCTCGATTGCCTATTGTACCAATTATGGTCCTACTAACGTAGTTTCCCTAACAATGAACCACCCTATAGGCAACCTACACTTCTGTCCGTAAAGAGCTTCATATGAACCCATTTGAATAATGGAATGGTAGCTATTATTATATTCAAACTAAATAAGTGGAATATGATCATCCCAGCTACCCATAAAGTCTATCAAACAAGCCCGTAACATATCCTCAAGTGTCTGAATAGTACGCTCCGCTTGTCCGTCTGTCTGGGGATGAAATGTTGTACTAAGAATTACCTGAGTCCCCAATACTTTTTGGAGGGACATCCAGAAGTTAGATTTAAATTGAGCTCCTTTATCTGAGATAATAGATGCAGGGACACCATGCAGTCGTACTATCTCCTTAATATATAGCCTTGCATAATCCTCTGCGGAATATGTAGTCCTAACGGGCAAAAAATGGGCTGACTTTGTAATCCTATCAACAGTCACCCATATAGAATCGAACTTACATTGGGTACGAGGTAAGCCTACGATTAAATCCATATTGATTTCTTCCCATTTCCAAGTCGGAATCTCCATAGCTTGCAATAATCCACCGGGGTTTTGATGCTCAATCTTAACCTGCTTACAGTTTAGGCCCTGAGCAGCAAACTCTGCAATATCCTTTTTTCATTCCATCCCACTAACATACTTCCCTGATATCATGATACATCTTTATTGCTCCTGTATGGATAGAATAACGAGAATAATGAGTTTCTCCTGTAACCTGCCGACGCAGCCCTGCAACATTAGGGACACATAATCATCCTCGATATCTGATCACCCCATCTTCTGTAATCTCAAATGGTGTCTTCTCCTTATGAGGGGTGGTGTCCTTATAATGAACTAACACAGGATCCTCGTACTGGCGTTCCTTCACTTCGGTTACTAAAGAGGATGTTGTCGTATCCTGAATAGTAATTGCAATATCACCGAACTCCAAGACTAGCTAGATGATGAATCTCATGGGTAATCCCCTCTTCTTTGGCCGTAAATATGACAATCTACCCATAGATCTATGGCTGAGGGCGTCGGCTACCACGCTCGCCTTCCCTAGATGGTATAAAATGCCAACATCAAAATCCTTAAGTAGCTCCAAATATCTCCTTTTATGTAAATTCAATTCTTTTTGCTTGAAGATATACTGGAGGATCTTATAATCCGTATAGATATCAACATGAATGCCATACAAGTAGTTCCTCAACATCTTTAGTGCATGAATCATTGCGGCTAACTCTAAATCATGGGTCGGGTAATTCTTCTCCTGCTTTCTCAGTTATCTAGAAGCATAAGCTACAAACTTAGCATGCTGTATCAGTACACAACCCAACCAAACGCCCAAGGTGTCACAATTGATAACATAACCATCCATCCCTTCTGGGAGCGTTAGAACCGGTGTTGAAGTTAATATGTCCTTCAATGCATGAAAATTTTGTTCGCAAGCATCAGCCCATTGAAACTTTTCTCCCTTCTAAGTCAACTTTGTCAAAGGTTCTAAAAGAGAAGAAAATCCCTCAACAAATATGTATACGGCTAAAATAGGAGAGTCCGATTTTATGATTATTATGGCATTCTATAGCCCGTCTTCAGAGGGCTCGAGGCACAGTTTGAGGTTCGACACCGAGGAAGCATATCGAGGATCCCCCACGCTCGACCTTGGAGCGGCATAAATCGGAGACCATCATGAGAAGGTGGTAAATTCCCAAAAGGCACGTGGCTAGAGTTGACCAAGTCTGCAAGAATAGTACAAGTCCATACCGTGATATTAAATAGTGGTACCAGCTGCATTTCTTTGTAATAATTACACAAGTACTATGTTGGGATTCCCTCTCTTATATAAAGGGTACCATTTTCATTTTGTAACATATATGATATTCAATACAATAACAAGAACAAGAACACTCTATGCTCTCTAACTCAAACACTCTCTACAATTGTTCCATTGATTTATTGCTTTCTATTTATTGTGGTCATTGATTGTTCTTCACTTATTGCTCATTGTTGATCATAAAGAGGCCATCTTCAAGGCCCTCAATACTGTTATATCTTCATCGACCCGTCCTCTGTCAAGCACTCGAGCTCGACCTCAAGGCCCTGTTTCAGTCAGCTCGAGACCTTATCTCTCAATAGCTCGGTCTGCATATCTCTACTTTCCTTTGTTATTATCACACTTTATTTAATAATATTTATCATCTATTGCCTAACAACTAGTATTAAAATAAATCACAAACTTTTAGAACCACAAAATCAAATTTAATTGTAATTACCACTTTCACGGTAAACAGTTTGGCGTCCACCGTGGGGCTAAAAATAATAGTGATTGTTTTAGTGTTGGTTTTCTAAAAACACAAGTTATTATTTACATTTTTTCTTGACAAAGAATCTTTAACAGGTCAAAAAATGTCTAACTCAGTGAATGCATATGAAAACAACGGTCCTGAGGACCATGGAGAGAACGGTGCAGCTGCTTTAGGTGCCGGTGTACCGCCGCAAAACCCTGAAGGGACACCAATACGAATCCACGTTGATGCAGGCTCACACAATGCTCAACATGTCAATGTAAGCTCTCATAAAGAAGGAAGTGTGCGCGACGCAGACCAACATGAAGCACAGAGATCCCCTACTCAAAAGGAAAGAGAAGTTAGCCTTCATGTCATTTTTGAGATGTTGCAAGCACAAGAAGTGGCTATTGATCAGCTACAAAGCCATTAAAATACTCCAAGCACAGCACCACCAAAAATGGCTCCTCGAGTCGAACAGGCACCAGAAAGGTCGAGCAATAACGGGTCAGCAGCCGACCCCTCACAAAGAGGATTGGATCAGGCCAAAAGAAGATAGAAGCTAACGACAAAGAGGTGGAGACCTATAACTCGAGGGTCGATCAGATCCCGGGCGCACCCCTGATTCTGAAGGGTGTAGATTCAAAGAATTTCGTGAAAAAGCCATTCCCATCAAGTGTGGCTCCGAAGCCCATCCCGAAGAAATCCAGAATGCCCGATCTCCTGAAGTACAACGGGGCCTCAGACCCCAATGAGCACATTACAGCTTACACTTTGTGCTGTGAAAGGGAACGACTTAAAAGATGACGAGATTGAATCTATCTTATTGAAAAAAATTTGAGAAACGTTGTCCAAAAGGGCCATTATGCTATATCATAACCTGCCCCCGAACTTGATAGATTTGTTTGCTATGATGGCAGACTCTTCTGTGAAGGCGCATGCTAGTGCCATCAAGGTCGCTACGAGGAAATCTGACGTCTTCAAAATCAAACAAAGAGAGAATGAGATGTTAAGGGAGTTTTTATCCCTCTTCCAATTGGAACGAATGGAATTACCACCGTTCTCCGATGATTGGGCAGTGCAAGCATTTGCTCAGGGCTTGAATGAACGAAGCTCGATAGCTTCAAAGAAGCTGAAGAAAAACTTAATCGAGTATCCCGCCGTAGTTTCGGCGGATGTACACAACAGATATCAGTCAAAGATCAGACTCGAGGATGACCAATTGGAAGCCGCCTTGAGATTGGTGTATCCTAGCAGGCTCTTACCAAAGGGATCGAGTCTTCCAGAGAGAGAGCCAACGCCAAGCAAAGAAAGGTATCAACCGTATATAGACAATCGGAGAAATATCCCGAGGTGCAACATACCTCGAAGTGATCAAAGGATGGATCGAGGCCAGAATCCTCGGGGATTCGTGAACAAAGCAAGGTTTGACAGGAAAACAGGGCTGATAGAGGCTCCCCGACTATCTGACTACAACTTCAACATTGATGTTTCAGACATCGTATCGGCCATAGGTAAACTAAAAGACACCAGGTGGTCAGGACCCACACTATCTGATCCTTCGCAAAGGAAACCTAACTTGATATGGGAATATCACGGCATTCACGTTCATAGGACCTAGGATTGCAGACATGTTCGAGAAGAGGTATCCCGACTGATTAGGAAAGGGCACCTTCGAGAGTTCCTCAGCGACCGAGATAAAAACAAATTTCAGGAAAGAGAGCGAACAGAAAAAAAGAAATAGAAGAACCACATCACGTAATCCACATGATTATTAGAGGAGTCGACATCCCTTAGGGACCTATTTTCAAGCGAACAAAAGTATCCGCCAGGGAAAAGCGAACTCGTAGCTACATACCTGAAGATGCAATTTCATTCAGCAAATAGGACATCGAGACCTTGTCTCAACCTCACAATGAAGCACTGGTAATTTCATTTCCTTTTAATAAATTTCAGGTTAAACGTGTGCTCATGGATCCAGGTAGTTCCGCCAACATAATTAGGTCGAGGGTGGTAGAGCCACTCGGATTGCTCGACCAGATCGTGCCCGCCTCTCAGGTCCTCAACGGATTCAACATGGCGAGCGAGATAATGAAAACGGAAATCATCCTCCGAGTCAACATGGCGGGTAAAATTCAAGATACCAAGTTTCATGTCATCGAAGGTGACACGAGATAAAATGCTTTGCTTGGAAGGCCATGGATTCATAGTATGAGGGCAGTGCCATCAACCCTTTATCAAATGATGACGTTTCCTATGAAGGATGGAGTAAAGACAGTATACGTACAGCAGCACGCAGCAAAGAGATGTTTGCGGTGCACAATGTGGCACCGGCACCGAAACCTTCTACCTCGAAGGAGCCAAAGAACAAAAAAACAGCCGAGTAGCAATCACAAACTACATCCTCAGATGAACGAATAATGGACCGTGTCGCGTCCTCGGAACGAGTAACTGAATCATATCGAGGCTTGAACGCCACCACAGTTATGGTACAATCCAATCCCTCTTTCCTTCACATTTTACACTAACCTATGTGCAGACGTACGATTCAAAGGAATGGAAGCACCCTCCAGCTCGAAGGCCTTAGGTTTTAAAGCATGTGTTGCACTCTTTTTCCCTCATATCGGATTTTATCACAAATGGGTTTTACCGACGAGGTTTTTAATGAGGGAACATCTATATGCTACCTAAGGAGAACTCAACATGTATTCAAGGCTTTTCTTCAATCAACCTCAAATACTGGGGGGCATCCCCCCGGAAGATCACCTCCTCGAAGAAATCAAAATATGTTGAAAAGGGTCTCGACTGGAGAATGATGTATTGGACCAAACTGTCGAATGAATCATGTCCGCATAGAATAATCTAACCCTCGATGGGGAAAAATTCTATAATTGTACCAATTAATCGAAGGGGAATCATTTATCGACAAAACAATTCATGCTCCAAAGAAATTCATTATTCTCACAAGAAACGGCCTAGTGCCAAAAATTTCCCGAACACTCGGGGGCTGACATCAAAAACTCAAAGCCGTATGAACTCAAGGCCGGCAACATCGATCTCATAAACCCTCAATGATGCAATATCGCATCCGTAAGACCTCAAAGAGGTATGCTCAAACTTGTAATCCCTTAACGAGGCAACATCAAATCTATAAGACCTGAACAAGGCATGTTCAAATTCATAAGCCATGAATGAGGCGCCAATGTAAGCCCTCCATGAGGTAATATCAGCAATATATGACCTCCATGAGTCAATAACAAATTTATGAGCACTCAATGAGGCAACATCGAAAACTCAAAGCCGTAAGACCTCAGGGACGGCAACTTCGAGCTTATAAGACCTCAATGAGGCAACACCAAATAAGACCTCAAGCAAGGCATGTACAAATTGTAAGACCTCAAGGAAGGCATGTACAAATCTATAAGACGTCGAGCAAGGCATGTACGATTCGGTAAGAGCCTTAAAAAGGGCATGACCCTGAGATTAAAGCCAAGGCTATATACTCGAACTTGTAAGACCCATAAAATAGCATACCCTCTATATAGACGTCGAGGTTACCTCACTTGGGGATTAAAAGGCTACGGCCAAACATAAAGACTACGGTCATAAGGCGCCGACCAACTAATGCGACTCGGACACGTCCGACGGTCTCCATAAAATCTCAGGCCTTCAAATACTTCGAAAACACTTCGAAAAGAACCGGTTAATCAGGCTACCCTCGGCATAAGCAAAAGAGCTTCGATCATATCAGCTCCGACAATGAAAAGGCTTCGAAAATTTATCGAGCGAAACCTTCCGATGTGCTCATTTATCGTCACACAATGGCTTATAATCGAGGTTCTTTCGAGCCGTGGAAGAGTCGGACGAACACAAAAACTTCAAAAATACTTTAACGAGGGAAAATTATAGCCATATTAGAGGTCTTACTGACCCAATGTGTAAGAGCCTAAGCGCCGGCCACACTAAAAGTCGTACCGACCCAATGTGTAAGAGCCTGAGAGCCATCCATATTAAAGGTCGTACCGACCCAATGCATAAGAGAATGAGCGCCAGCCATATTAAAGGTCATATCGACCCAATGCGTAAGATCCTCAGGGCCGATTTACAAAACCTAAAGGTCGATGAGCTCATGTCAAATCCCGACTCGAGGACTAAGCCGTAAACGATTAACTAAAGCGTCTAAGGGACAATGCATAAGAGCCCACGGGCCAGCCTAAAAAGCCTCAGGGCCAATTTATAACCCCAAGGGTTTCATTTTGAAGTCTAATTAGTGGGGCTAATTATTCGCAAGCATCGAAATTCAAAACAAAAAGAAAGACAGACACAAGCAAATCAGAAATACCAAAGGATTTTTTATATATATGTATTACAAATATACATTTATAATTCTCCCACATGAGTTTTATACAAAGTACAAGAAAGAAAAGCACAGTCTACACTCGCGACCAGCTCCCTCGACGGCCCTTCGGACCAGCTCCCTCGGTGGCTTTCAAATATCACTAATGGCATCAGAAGAAAGGAAAAACTTGGCGTCGATCTCATCCTCCTTTGCCTGCTTTATGTCCTCCGAGAGATCAAGGCCCCTAGAATGAATCTCTTCAAGGGTCTCCCTCTGAGATCTACATCGGGCATACTCATTGCCCCTCCTCTCTCTATTAAAGGCTCCCCTCAGCTCAGCCCGAGCATCGGCAGCATCTTTCAAGTAAACGGCCACTTTCTTATCGGCCTTTGCTCGAACTTCTTCAGCTTCAGCCCGAGCGTCCACGACCTCGACCTTCATCTTCAAAAGATCAGTCTCGAGCTTGGCAATCATGCCCTTCTGAATCAATCTGCTTTCTCGAGCATTGCGGAGTTGTACCTCGAGGGAAGAAGCCTTGTCCAAATCATTCCTTTGGGCCGCAGCATGAACACCTATTTGCGCCTTCAATGCATTGCATTCGGAATTGACCTGTCCGAATTCACCCCAGAGGCGTTCCAACACCTTTGTTTTTCTATGAACTGAAGCACCGAAACATTAGTTTTCGAAGATGGGAGAGGAATTATGTACTCCCTCAAAATAAGGATTACATGTTGCTCGAGATTGCCTTCGCAGCGTCGACTCTGATTCATCTTCGATCGAAGATATATCAAATCTCTTGTCTTCTCATCACCAAGAAGCCTGAGAGATTTCTCTTTGCCCAAGGCCTCCCGCAACTTGGCTTCACAGCGGAGCAGATCGAACTTGAGCTTGTCAAAAGCCTATGAAAATGAAGCTTCAGTTCAAAAGATGAAAATACAAAGCTGAAAAACCAACAAGATCACCGAAGCTCACCACAAAACAGAGTCGAGCCTCCTCGAATGTCGAGCATGCGTCTACTGGACTGGTCTCATCGGGCCCAATCAAACCACCCTGGAGGGGGACGTGATCGCTCGAGGATCCACTTGATTTAGGCGGCCCCTGACCCCGAACATCCCTCGAAGTACCTTCGACGGGAAAAAAGAAGGCGGCAGAAGATCTTTATCCCTCAAAGTACATTCGACGGGAGAAGAAGATAGCGGCAGAAGATCCCAATCCCTCAAAGTACCTTCGACGGAAGAAGAAGATGGTGGAAAAGGAGGAACCGCTCTCCCAGGGCTGGAGACCTTGGGTTCGGTAGGCTCAGCTTCCTCGAGAGAACTCCCGGTCCCAGCCATCCATGCGTGGTCACCTTTCTTTGTTGCCTCGATGCTCACATGCCGGCCAATGGACACATGATCTTCCTCTACGATTGCGTCTCCTTTATGCCTCCGGGCAGGCCTTGCCTCACTATGAGCGTCCTCGTCTCTCGAGGATCTATTCCTTTTATTGTCTTTCTCCGGCTTCGAAGTCGAAGGTCCCTGCCCCTCCCCGATAGGGCATGTCCTCACTTCAGAAAAATTACCAATGCCTGCAGCAATGAAATTATCAAACAAAAAAGAAGGAGTATCCCTTAAAAAAGCAACCACACAGCACATACTGTGGTGTTTTGCTTCTCATCGGCCCTTCGACAAGTCTCTCCACTTGCGTTCATCGTAGGTTGAGATAGCTGCAAAGTTTCGAGTCCAATCTTCCAGATCAGGGACCTCATGTGGCAACCACAGGATCGCTACGGAGAAATGAATAAAACATTCTTACGGAGTTCCACTCCACTATGAACAAAAATGATAAAATGTAGTGTATCACTTACGTGTGAAATTCCATTTCTCAGGAAATGGCAAGAACTCCGTAGGAATAATATCGATAGTCCTCACTCGGAGAAACTGACTCATCCACCCTCAGTCCCCGCCTTCTTCACCATTGACGATAAAGGTCCTAGTGGATCGACGTCGCAGAGTGATCAGACCTCGGTAATATAATAGTCGGTGTAGTCTGATAAGATGGCTGAGGGTGAACTCGAGCTCGTCCTTCTCAGCAAAAAACCTTATCATCAACACTATCCTCCAGAATGACGGGTGGACATCAGCCAAGGTGACTCGATACCTTCGACAGAACTCGAGTACAACTCTGTCGATAGGGAACAACGTAAAGGGGTACGTGTATAAATTCAAAAACCCCTCTACATAGGCATTGATACCCTCTTCCCGAGAATGTACCTGCAGTACCACCTTTTCTCCCCATCCACAGTCTCTCCTCACTTCCTCGAGGTGTTTCTCTCCTATTGATGGGATGAACCTTGATGCATGCTCCCAATGGCCTAGAATATCGAGAGGTCTCTCCAACGTAAAATCCCTCCTCGAGACGAAACAACTAAAAGTCAGCTCGCCAAACACCGGCGGTGTACCACTGATCGGGAGGGAAGCATAGGTAGAACTTTCCTTTTCCTGGTGAATAGATCTGGGCACGGCAACCATAACTATATGAATAAAGATAAAGAGGAAGAAATCTCAAGCAAAATCTTTGAACTAAAGAAATAGAAGAGCTGAGAGAAGGAAGAGAACTTTAAAGAGAAAACTAGTTTTGCAAGCTGCAAAACCTAAACTGAAGAAGAAGCGAGCATATATATAGAACAAGCGGCGACTATTCATCTAATTTGAAGACCAATTAATTCTCACAAAGTCATTATAATTTTTTGGGAAGTGTACTGGCGGGGCCACCTCAGTCACTTCACGGTCAGGCCATATGAATGACGCTGTCATACAGCATTCGAGGGATCAAAACCCCTATAACCTAGCCTCGAGAAGGTGTCTGATCTCGAGGATCTCCGTTACTGCAAGTACGGGCTCCAAAGAGGTAAAATCAAAACTCGAAGATTGATTTTCGCATAAACAATAAGAGGAAAAGTTCGGAGACATGAAACGAAAAAATCTTTTTGCATTCTCAAAAATATATTTACAAGGGTATTTTACAAAGCTCTCCCGAGGAGCCCATACACATAAAAGAAACGGCAAAAATAGCAAGTAAATCTACTCTTCACCTTCACTAATGTCCCAGTCGCTTCTAGAGCCCTCATCTGAAGTAGTTGAGATTGCTAATTCTCCCTCCAAGGTCCTGGTTTCTTCAATGTTGGAAGAGAGATCGACACCTTTGGCGCTTGCTTCCTCGAAGGATTTCCTCCTAGCTTGCAAGAGAGCGTGAGCGACGGCCCGAGCTAGTTTTAGCTTGGCTTTTTCGGATATCTCCCTGGCCTGATCATTTGCGGCGGCAGCATCCTTTTGTACGAAGGAACAAATTCATCGGCCTCGGACTTGGCGTCCTCCTAAGAACCTCGAAGAAGGCCCCGAGTTGAGGATAGCTCTTCCCGAAGTATGTCCCTCTCCGAGACCACGACATCATTCAACTGCATAAGCTCGAGGATCTCAGCGTCCTTGGCCACGACCTCCTCCCGAAGCTGCCCCACTAGGTCATCCTTTTGCCCAATATGCAAAATGTAGAAGACAAGATACTAAGCACCAATCATGACAATAAAATATAAGTTTATGGGTACAATATTACATTCTCAATGAACCTAGCCCTTTCCCAGAGTGCTCTCTCTGAGCCTGCTCGGAGGTCAATCAACTCATCCTCTTTTCGGGCACATAGAGCCTTCAGCTGGTCAGACTTCGACGAAAACTTCTCGAGCTCCTCCTCACGATGAGTCAACTCATCTTGTAGATTAGAGAAGTCTTGGTCATACATCTTCTTGACCTATAGCATGAAGAGGGGAAGTTAGAAAAACTAGAATAAAAACTTGAAGCACAAATAGTATGTCAAGAAGATCACCTTCTTTTGATGCTTCTCAGCCTCGTCAAGAGCGACGGGGGCATCGAGGTCAGCATCCTCCTCGACACCGATGAAGCTATCCCTTAATGCATCATTCTCTCCCTGAGAGGTCCCCACATCGGCAGCAACCCTGTTCTGGGCATCCCTTATCTCCCCCGGAGAAAATGACGAGCCCGATTGAAAGCCGCCTACGGCATCAACTTCCATCGGGGCTTCTTCTCGCCCCCGAACTCACCAACACGGACTGTACCGTGTCCAGTGAGTGGCTGGGGGACTACACCTAAATCCTCCTCGAGGGTCTCCTCCACACGAGGTCGGTCCACATTGGCTACCTCTAACTCGGCAGTCGTCCGGCTAGCAACTTTCGAAGTATCAATGCTTTGTGTTACCTTTTGTACCAAAGGTAAAGCATCGTCATCTTTTCTCTCAGCACGTAGGCTCTCAGAAACCATCAAGGTTAGGACCGTAGCATCGGTATTGGGCTTCCGAGCCTTTGCTCTCTTGGGTTTCAGAGGTTTCGTCGGTGTCTCTTTCTTCCTTTTCTTGTCCTTGGCGGGTTTCGAAGCCTCTTCTTCATCGGAAGATGGCGGCCTCATTGACATGTTTTCCCTGAGGCCTGCACAGACATGATGTATCAAACTCATCTCCATAAAGAATACTTACAAAGAATGTGTAAATGATAACAATAAAAAAGCATATCGTGGTTCTTGGCCTGCCACCGCGTTTTGGCTAAATCGCACCAAACGCGCTTTCTATGTGGAAAAGGGGAGTCTAAGCATTTGGTCCATCCCAGAAGGTCCTGGACCATGCCGGGGAACCAAACGCTTGTTACACAATCAGAAAAAAATCAATCAAAAGAGAAGGAGGTTAGATCGGAAGAAGAAAAAAAGGGGATAAAACATACACGATATGGGGATACTTACGCTTCATGTTCCATTCCTCCGGGAATGGCATTCTATCAGCGGGGATGAAGTCTGAGGTTCTGACTCTAACAAACCGGCTCATCCATCCCCGGTCTTTGTCCTCATCGATGTAGGCAAAGAACGCCTTAGCATATCAACGGTGTAGCATTATTAAACCCTCTCGGTAGAGACGAGGGCTATACAATCTGATCAAGTGATCGAGGGTGAAAGTCATTCCCCCGACCATGTTAGAGATATATCGAATCATATACACAATCGTCCAGAAAGAGGGATACATTTGACCGAGTGTCACTCAGTACTGATGAGAGAAGTCGAGAATCACCAGATCTATCGGTGGAGAAGAAGAATCTACATGGCCTAAAGTGAAATGGTATGTATATACACTGAGGAAGCTATCTTTACGTGTGACTATGCTTTCCTCAATTGTAGAGATTTCTACTTGTACCACTTCCCCCAATCGGCAATCTGTCTTTACCTTCTTCACCTCGGTCACTACACTTATATATCGAGTCATGGGCCCGCATCGGCCCGGTGTAGAAGGGGGTTTCTCAATGGTAAAATCGGAGATGGTGTCAAAGGGAGCAGGAATGCACTGCTCGATACTAGGAGGAATTTTTGATTTGCCCTTAGAAGGGTGTGATGAAGAAGTGGGTCACTCTTTTTTAGGTACCGTTGTGGAGGTTTTTGCCATGATTATAACTAAGTTTCAAAGAGAGATGATGAATGCAGAAAGCTGTGAGCTATGTTTTGAAAACTTGAAGATGTTGTAAAAGCGTGAAAGGAAAACAACTGAAGTATTTATAGAAGCCGTTTGGGAATGTTTGAGAAGCGGGAAGGTCGAACCAATAGCGGTTCATAGGCTTCTCGAGAATCGTGCTGGCAGCGACCTCTACGCAGATTTTATGTCATGTCATCTAATGTTCTGACGAGGCTGACGTCATTATGGGAGTATCGAAGAGGCAATAATTCAAGATCCTTTCTTATCATTTCATTCTAAGAAACGCGTGGACTATCTGTATATGGCTAAAATTGGAGAGTCTGATTTTATGATCATTATGGCATTTTGTAGCCCGTCTTTAGAGGGCTCGAGGCACAGTTCGAGGTTCGACACCGAGGAAGCATATTGAGGATCCCCCACGCTCGACCTCGGAGCAGCATAAATCAGAAACCGTCATGAGAAGGCGGGAAATTCCCAAAAGGCACGTGGGTAGAGTTGACCAAGTCTGCAAGGATAGTACAAGTCTGTACTGTGACATTAAATAGTTGTACCTTCTGCATTTCTTTGTGATAATTACACAAGTACTATTTTGGGATTCCGCCTCATATATAAAGGGGACCCTTGTCATTTTATAACATATATGATATTCAATACAAGAACAAAAACAAGAACATTCTCCGGTCTCTAACTCAAACATTCTCTACAATTGTTCCATTGATTTAGTGCTTTCTATTTATTGTGTTCATTGATTGTTCTTCACTTATTAATCATTGTGGATCATAAAGAGTCCATCTTCGAGGCCCTCAATACTGTTATATCTTCATCGACCACCCTCTGTCAAGCACTCGAACTCGACCTCGGGGCCCTATTTCGGCCAGCTCGAGACCCTCTCTCTCAATAGCTCGGTCTGCATATCTCTACTTTGCTTTGTTATTATCACACTTTCTTTACTTATATTTAGTATCTATTTCCTAACAACTAGTATTAAAATAAATCAAATATTTTTAGAACCACAAAATCAAATTTAATTGTAATTACCATTTTCACGGCAAACAAAATGTCCTCTAATAACCTGCCAAACTGAGAAAGCTACGAACCTCCGTCGGTGTCGTGGGTCTAGGCCAAGTCTTTACTGCCTCAATATTTTGTGTATCAACCCGAATACCTTCACCCTAAATGATATTCTCAAGGAAATCTACAAAGTTCAACCAAAATTCACATTTAGAGAATTTTGCATACAATAAGGTTTACACCTTATTGTAGTTAACCTTTAGTTTTAATATTTTCATTCAGTTGTAGTAGTTTAAGCAACACCAAGTGACAGTTTAGTATTCTGACAGCTTGCTTGATACGTTAACTCCCTGTGCGATCGACTTTGGGCTTAATATCCCAGATTATATTTGCAACGCCCATTTAGTCTTTTATTAGACATAGTTGAGCGTGATCAAATTTTGGCGTCGTTGCCGGGGACTTAACGATATTATCAAGTGTAGATGTAATTGTACATATTACTAGGTTTCAAGTTTAATTTTTTTTTAGTATTTGATTTTTATTTTCTTTATTTTAGTTGTATTTGTTAATTTGAAAAAAAAAACATGGCATCATGGAATTATGAGAGTTTGGATGTTGGTAATTCTACTTTTGATCCTCGTTATGCATATTATGAAGGAAACCACCCAGAGCAAAATTATCAAAATATTCCCGAGAGCAAGTTATGTGCACCAACTCAATCTTATGGGGGGAATGTGTGTGATATTTGTGGTGGTCAAGATGGTCACTTTTATGGTTGTGCTTATATTTCTT